>PVJX010037546.1:0-16873 GCA_004027295.1 Dolichotis patagonum
TGTTCCAGTGTGTCTACTTACGCTAGACTTGAGGACATGGTCAGCTATCCCAAAAATAAGAGGACATATTACGGTAATCACCCCTAATTTTCCTATCAACTTAATCTGAAGCCCTTTATAACTTATACTGTCTTATTATGGCTGATCTTATTTGAATCTGGTTTGTTAGATTGCTACTTTGTATTGACTGATTTTATTTTAATCTATTGTGATAGATAGCACCAAGTCTAAGAGTATAGGCAACTACACTGAAGATGACAAGATTCACTAAGATACCCACTCTGATTTGATTATTACTTGCTTTTGAAGTCTTATAATGTCTCTAATGCTTTGTTTTTATTAATGTTGTTATATACTGCTGAGACACCATGGTAACCATTGTAGATCACCTTGTATTGCGGTTTTATGCGACTTTTCTGCCTCATGCTTTTCTAGGAATTGTTTTATCTTGCTTTGTTTTCTTTTTCCTGCTAATACAGAAATGATAGATATACATGTAGAGACTCACGCATGTGTAGAGCTTATAAACAGTTTACAAGAACCAACTATATAACACATGTTGAAATAAACAACTACTTTGAAGAAAAAGAGACACTACAATACCCAGTGCTGATTCCATAATGTCACAATGTGAAGTCCAGCAAATCTATCACTTTTTGTTCAAAGTGATCTTAGCTTGCTTTGCCTTGTTTAAGTTCAACACACATGAAAGTATGGATAGCTGTTTTGAGGAGAATGAGAGACACTATGACAGCCATTCATGGCTTCCCTAATGTCTGGTCTTGAAGACCTATAATGCCCTCCTCGTCCTGCTCAGATCAATTCCATACTAGGTTGTTTTATGTGAATTCCCTATATGTGACAATATGGACAACTATTTGGAAGAAAACAAGAGTCAATATGATAGAAAGTGAATATCTCCAATTGTCTAGCTTTGAAATTTATGTCTTACATTGCTTTCTTGTGATCCGCTTTGCTCTGTTTTGTTGTGTTTAATTTTACCCTATTGATATAATTGCATGTATATTTAAGTGGGAAAGATGGATGACCATATTGTTGTTTTTGTCAGATCGTGGAGCAGAACTGTTAACAGTCTCACTGTTTGAATGTCTACTTTACATGTTTTAACTTTGTAATTTGAACAACTATTTCCAAGAAGTCAGTATGTAATTAGTCAAGTAATAGTTTCTTCGGTTTTATTGTTGTACTTTTCCTTTTTTCCTTGGAATACTGTATTGTCGCTACCCTTTATTCTGTTTTATTTTGTTTTGTTTTTTCCTCTTTAAATAAAATTATAAAAAAAAAAGAAAAAAAAATATACTGGGAAGTAAGATTCTTGGGATAGACCTTAAGACCAAGAACCACCTACGTCTAGAAGACAACCTGAGAAACAGATTTTCCTAGGAAAGCCTCAACTCCAGGGATAAAGTTATCTAACATAAGAAATCGACAAGCATCAACACAGGAAACAAAATAAAATAAAAATATAAAACAAAAAATCGCAAGATGAAGAAGCAAAATGCAACCTCAAATGCCCAGCTCACACAGGACAAGTCTAGAGCACAAAGAGATAGAGGATATCCAAAGCCAACCACTGAATTCTCTGAAATGATAGCAGCAGACATGAAAAAACAAATAGAAGAGGAAAAAAAAAAAACCAAATAGAAGAGCCATAAGAAATAATCTCTCAGGTGCAAAAATAAATGATGATCAAAATGAAAGACAGTAAAGCAGATATAGATTTTAAAAATAGCATTCCAAAGTTTTTTTCTTCCTTTTCAAAATTGCTTTAATGATTTTGAATCTTGCGCATTTTTATAGAACATTTTTATCTTCAAGTGTTTCATCTTAAAATTTTTCTTAAAATTTTAAATTCTCTGTAATGGTTTCTAGTTTTCTGTACATAGCTTTCATAAATTTTGTGATGAGATTTACCATTACTTTATATTTTAATACTGTTATAAATAATGTGCTTTGTTTTCATTTCTCTCCATGAAGTGCAAGTGATTTTCAATAAACATTTAAAAAATACTAGAGGAGCTCAGAAAAACAATGGAAACCATGAATGCCCAAAATAAAAAGAAATGAAACAAATATGAACAGAAATCCAGGAGATTGAAAACTCCACTGAAAGTATATGCGACAGATCAAATGAAGGAGAGGATGGAATATCAGATCTAGAAGACAGGATGGTGGCTAGTGACCAGGAAAAGAAAGATATTTTAAAAATAGAAAGAGATCAGAAAATACCAATTCACCAGACACAAGATGAATCAAACAAGACAACCTAAGTTTTATTAGAGTCAGTGAGAAAGCTGGAGACAAAGCGAGACAGAGTGAGAGCCATTAAAAAGCTCCACACAGAAATAATAGCAGAAAACTTCCCAAACATGGATAAAGAATTTAACCTACAAATAAATGAAGTATATAGAACCCCAAAAAGCCCTGAACAAAATAAATCTATATCAAGGCATGTAATAATCAAGATTCCAGAAATTCAGCACAATAACAGAATATTAAAAAGCAGTCAGAGAAAAGAAACAAGTTACCTATAAAGGAAAGCCTAGCACAGTCACACAGACTTCTCAGCATAAACCCTCAAATGACGCAGAGCTTGGAATGAGGTATTTCAAGCTCTAACACAAAATAATCTTCAATCCAGCTTGACATACCCAGAAAAATTGTTTTTCAATATCAGTGGAGAAGTAAGATAATTCCATGACAAAGAACAACTGAAGAAATTTATGACTACCAAACCATCTCTACAGAATACTCTGCAGGACATATTAGAGAGACATAATGAAGACCACAAACATAAGAACAACAATTTTAAAAAGCTATCAGGCAGAGCAAGCAGTTCAACAGAGGAGAAAGGGAACCAACAGAAAAATAACAAGAAAAAGATAAGCCAATACATATCTGTTATAACCATCAATATAAATGGTCTCAACTCACCAATCAGAAGAACAGACTGGCTCAAGAAACAAGATCAAACAGTATGCTGCATTCAAGAAACACATTTAACACAAAAAGAAACTCATAAACTAAAACTCAAAAGGTGGAAAACAATTCTCCATGCCACAGGAACTTAAGAAGGTCATTACATACTTGTTTATAAGAGAAAACTCCAGAAAGAAGAGCAAACCATCATAAATATGTATGCACTATACACACCATGCCATCTGACTACATAAAATAAATATTAACAGACATGGAAAACCAAGTAAGCACTAACACAATTATAGCGAGTGACTTTAATACACCACTCTAACAAATAGATCAAGCACACAAAAAATCAACACAGAAACATCAGAGTTAAACCAAGCCTATGATTTACTAGACATGGTAGATGTCTACAGAATGTTCCAGCCCCAAACATCAGAATACACATTCTTCCCAGCTGCACAAAGAATGTTTTCCAAAATAGACCACATATTAACCTACAAAACATGCTTATGTAAATGCAGAACAATTGAAATCATTCATGCATACTATGTGACCATAGCACAATGACACTGGAAATCAATGACAAAAGAAAGCACAAAAACTACATAAACACATGGTAATTAAAAAACACCCTTCTGAACAACCAATGATCACAGAGGAAATTAAAGACGAAATTAAACTGAATAAACAATTAAATGATAATGCTGATACAACATACCAAAACATATGGGACACAATGAAAGCAGACCTATGAGGGAAATTTATAGCAATGAACTCCTACATCAGCAAAACAGAATGAGTTCAAATAAATAACCTAATACTGAACCTCAAACTTCTATAAGAAGAACAAATTAAACTCAAAGCTGATGTGAGGAAGGAAGGAAATTATAAAGATAAGGGAAAAAAATAAATGCAATTGAGACTAAGAAACTACAAAGGATCAATGAATCAAAAAGTTGGTTCTTTAGCCAACCTCATCAAATAGAGGAACGAAAAACACAGAAATTCAAGCAATTAGGAATGAAAAGGGGGAAATCACAATGGATTCAACAGAAATCCAGAAGATCATGAATACCTGAGAACCTATATTCTAATATAGAAAACACAGAGAAGACGGACAGGTTCCTAGCCACAATCAAATTGCCAAATCTAAACCAAGAAGATATAAAAGTTCTAAATAGCCTGATATCAGCCAATGACACTGAAATGTAATTAAAAACTTAGCAAGAAAGGAAAGACCAGGCAGTGATGAATTCACTTTTGAATTCTATAAGAAACTTACAGAAGAACCAATACCACTAATGCTGAGACTCTTTAAGGAAACTTAAAGAGAAGCCATACTTCCAAAATCTTTCCTAGAACCAAGTATTACCCTGATCCCAGAACCAGAGAAAAATCCAACCAAAAAAGAAAACTACAGGCCAATCTCTACGATGAACATAGACACAAAAATCTTCAATAAGATACTGGCAAACAGAATGCAGCAAGATTATTCACTATGACCAAGTAGGATTCACCCTAGGGATGCAGGAATGGTTTAACATACATAAATCAATAAATGTAATACACTGTATCAACTGAACAAAAGACAAAAATCATATGATCATCTCAAAAGATACAGAAAAAGCTCTTAACAAAGTCCAACACCCATTCACAATAAAAACTCTACCGAAAACTAGAATAGAGAGTCTTTATTTCAATCTGACAAAGGCCATCTATGTTAAACCAAGAGCCAACATCCTCCTAAATGGCCAAAAACAGAATCTTTCATTCTAAAATCAAGAACAACACATGGATGTTCATTGTTACCACTCCTATCCAATATAGTCCTGGAAACATTAGCCAGAGCAATTAGACGAGAGAAAGACATAAAAGGAACATGGATAGGAAAGGAGGAAGTTACATTATCGTTATTTGCAGATGACATGATTCTTTACATAAAAGACCCCACAAACTCCACTAAAAAAATTCTAGATTTAATATTCAAGTTCAGTATTGCAGTTGGATATAAAGTCAAGACTCAAAAATCAATAGCATTCTTGTATACAACTAACAAACTGACAGAGAAATTAGGGAAACTGTACTCTTTAGAAGAGCATCCAAAAATAATGAAATAGAACTCAACCTAACAAAGGAAGTAAAAGATGTACTCTGGAAAAGGAGATTGAATAGGATATCCAAAAATGTAAAGATATCCCTTGCTCTTAGATAGCAAAAATCTACATAATGAAAATGCCCGACTCCCAGAACTGCTATACAGATTTAATACAATCCCAATCAAAATAGCATTAGCATACCTCATAGAACTAGAGAAAACATTCTTAAAATTCATTTGGATCCAGAAGAGACTTAACATAGAAAAATCAATTCTGGGCAACAAAAGCAAGTCAGAGGGCATCACAATCCCTGACCTGAAATTTTACTATAAAGCTATGTGATAAAATCAGTATGGTATTGGCAAAATAAATAAATAAATAAATAACCAGACCTGAGGATCAATGGAACAGAAGGTTCAGATGCAATTACAAACACACTTAGCCACCTTATCTTATACAAAGGGGTCAAAAAGGTTCACTAGATGAAAGACAGTCTCTTTAATGAATGGTGCTGGAAAAAACCAGTTTTCCACATGCAGAAAACTAAAAATGACCCATATATATTACCATGAATGAATTAAAATGAATTAAAGATCTAAATACAAAAACAGAAACACTAAACGTACTGGAAGAGAAAATAGGGAGAAACATTGAAGTGTAGGCAGAGACTTCATGAACCAAACTCAGGAAACACTACAAAGGAAATACTCACTGGAAATACTACAAAGAATCAGTAACTGGGATCTCATCTTATTAAAAAGTTTTTGCATGACAAAAGAAATCACCAATAGAGTGAAAAGATAACACACAGAATGGGGAGAAAGTTTAGACAGTTGTCCCTCAGATGAAGGGATTATATCTAGAACATACAAAAACTTGAAAAAATTCAGGCCCCTCCAAAATTGAAAGACACAATCCAGCACTGGGCATCTGAGATGAATATATATTTTTAGATGAAGAAATGCAAATCTGTCTAGTGTTAAGTCTGTGTGAGCTGCTCTGTTTCATCTTGTGGGGCTATTAATGGCCCAATATTTAAGTGGAGGAACCTGAGTACTGAGTCACTTGCTCCCTCATTTATTCTCTTTTTCAGGGTGTCAAACATGTTGTATGTGCAGGACATTTTTGATGCTTGCAATTCAAAAGCAGCCACGACAAAACTTTGCCTCTCTGAAGAAAATTCCAGAAAAGTATTAAGCATTAATAAAGTAACCTAAATAATAATTTTTATAAAAGGTGCACTGTTAGCTCAGTAAGAAGTAATTAACTTTGCCAGAGTTTAGTAGTGGTAATTCTACAAGTTTTAACAACAGAGGTGATATTTACATCTCATAGGAATCTTTCTTATTTGAACTCAGCAATCTCTTACACAATTGCTGGCTTTTCCTCTGGGATATGGTCTTTGGACTCCATGATCTCCTTCGCTCTTGATCTTTCTTTCTACAATCCTACTTCATTCTTTTCAGTGTGCATTATGCTAGTATTAACATTTTCCTTCCAATCTTTAAAAATTGCTCACCAGATTCTTTCTGACATTGTATGGAGGCCAGCCTGCAGGGACAGCAGTCTGTACATGGGAAAATTAAATAGGGGCTTCCTTGGGTCTTCTAGCTAATCGTACTTTAAAACATACTTTACTAGTAGAGAGTCCCCTGAGAAGGAACTCAACAACTGGGTAAGAAAAGATGGGGAAAAAAACAGATAAAGGCAACAAATGGCCTTGGGGCTTTGATACCAAGACCAGAAAAAGAGCTGCCAGGGCGACACAGAGAGAAAGCTAGGTGCACAAATGGTAAGCCACTGCCACCTCCAGTAAAATACAGGAGAGGCAAGGGGGCACCCACTAACTTTAAGGCAGTGTGTACTCACACCAGTGCACTAACATATACACATATACATGTGTATTCACTCTAGGCACTGTATAATTCACTCCAGGGTCATCATAGAGCATAACAGATACCCACTCCAAGTTAACTATGAATAAGGCAACCTGCCAGCGAGCTGCCCACTCCAAAGAAAAGACCTTAAAAGGTAGATCCAGGGCAAGTAGAGAGACAGACAGAAGCTGCAGGCAGACTACAAAAGAAATGACATTAGGGCTGGGGGTGTAGCTCAGAGGAACAGTGCTGCCTGGCAAACATGAGATCTTGAATTCAATTTCCAGTACCACCCTCTTCCCCACTGAAAGAAATGACGCTAGACAGAGGTGCCCAGAAGTCACCCCAGTTATGGAAAGTTTGGGGTGGAGAGGGGAAGGGCCCCTCACCCCATATGAAAGTAGCCAGGAACAAAAGGCCCACAGGTCCTCCATCTTTCCAGAGCCTCCCCACCCAGGTTCTTCCTTACCAGGGTGGAGTCCACCCCTACACACGAAGTGTCTCCCTTCCGTTAAACTTTATCCCTCCAACTTTTCACTGGGGCTGACTTTACCATCCCGACGGGCTGCTTCAATAGCAGAGCAGTGGTGCTCATCCCCCAGATGCCACTTCTTTGGCTCCCTGACCAGGAGCCAGGTGTGACAAACTTATCACAGCCTCAGCTTTCAATACTGTGCATAGGTTTCCACCTCCCAGATTTTACCTCCAGCCTCTGAGACATTTAAGTCTTAACTGCTATTTGAAATTTTACCTACAATTTTTGCCACAGTCTCCAATTTATGATCTTTGCATAAAAACTGTATCTTCTCAAATCCTCCCCACACGGCTAAATTCAGAGCAGTGAATTGCTCACACCAGGACCTACGGGCTCCGTCTTGAACCCCTTTTCAGCCTTGTCCTTCACACTAACTAACCCTCAAATCTTGCCATCTTAGTTTAAAAATATTTCTTGAGCCCACAGGGCCCCTTTTCACCCACACTGTCACTAGCCTGGCTCACGACACCACCACCTCTCACCTGTACCACAAAACTCACTGCTTGCTTGTTTTTCTGTATCAGATTCTCATCTGTTTGCCACAGCTCAGCCTTGTGATCTGTTATGAATACATAACACTTCTCAATCACTTCTTCTTGTTAAAAAAAAAAAAAGAAGCTCCTGAAGTGTGGCAAGATCTTTAAGTCCACGCACAGCTTCTGTCTCCCTCGCCCCCGCTCGCTTTCCCCGCCATGGAAACACTGGCCACCCTCAGGCCTCCTACAGCTTGTGCCTCCCTTTGCTGAAGCCCATCTCCAGGGATTTACCAGTCTCAAGCAGTTCTTCGCCCCGTCACCCACCGTTCCCTGCCTTACGCTTCTGAGCTCAGCCTGAAGCCCAGGAAGCTTTCCCTCAGTGCCCGGCCTGCACCTGCACCACCCACCAGTCTCACAGATCCCGGGCCACGAGCACTTCCTGAAGCGTCACTGAGTAATTAACTAGCTACTTAACATCATCCCCAGCTGGCCTCGAAGCACCCCAATGCTGAGGACTCCCTGGAACTTCTGTAAGAATAAGGTTAAGAATGGTGATGTCTGAAATTCAGGGCTTCCTCTCTTGTACATGACTCCTCCTGGCCCTTTTCCTCTGTCCCCTGCCATGTGCCCACCCTCACATACATCGCCTCAGAAATGTTGCTTTTATGCTAACACTGACCAAGGAGAGAGGCAGCATCAAAGGAGGGGTGAAGGCAAAAGTTATCAGGGTGTCAGAGATGAATGAGCAAAGGCAAAGTTCAAAGTGGCGACACACAATGACTAGGACACGGCCTAAGTACCTGTGAAAGGGTGGGGCAGGGAGGTTTTTTGTTTTGTTTTAGTTATTAAAGAAAGTGATAATATAACTGGAAGTTGGAGATATTTAGCCTAGTTGGACACTGAAAGCTACCAATGGGAATACTAAAGTAATGCTTTAAGAGAATAGAGAACACAACATTAGTCCAAGTTGAGACGTCTTGTGGACTACGATATATATCATCTTAAAGAGAATAAATGTCAAGGTCAAAAAAGTATAAGTGGTCTAAAAAAGAGGTTGAGAAAGAAGCAATCCAAGACAATGTAGCTAAGGTAGCTAAGATTAGTTAAATTCAGCCATTCAGGGATTCCAGCGGTTTGCAGAGAAAGCGCGCAGAAATTATTAAACACTGCATTATTGTGTAATTATATGGGTCATTTTAGAAAGCAAGTGAAAAACAGGAAGAATGAAATCAAATTCACAGAAAAGGATTCTTTGGGAAAACAAAAATCTTGAAGGATATAACATCCGTCTCAGGAAGGACGCCAAGAAAACGTTATGAGCGTTTGCTTACTAAGAGTACTGGAACGATGAGAAAAGAAAAGGCAGCGGGCCCTGGGGGCTACTCTGTACGGACATGCGGGACACAGGTCACACCCTGAGCTCAGGGGGAGCCTAGTTCTGTAGTTCAGAACCCCTTGTTTTTTGATGCTACATTCACTGACCATGTTGCATATCACTTAAAGAAGAAGGAATTGAAACTGAAAAGACATGGTCATCCCTTTGCAATACTAGGTTTCTCTGATGGATACAGGTAAAAGAATTTGAGTGAGTTAAGAAACAGCTTTAAATTTATGTAGCCCAAACCTGTAGCCTCAATGTAAAACCTGTAACAACACAAAAGAAGTCTACGAGAAGGGTAAAGTATAGGAAAAAGCAAAATGGTAGCCATTGAAGTGTCAGGTTCTAATGTAATCAAGAATTTTAATTCATGTAAATAGAAAGGCCAAAATGCTGTTAGCGCTGGTTTTCACTGAGTAACAAACAGGGCTCAGATTTAGTGCAAGACTCTTGCCATCCTCCACGAAATGCACTGTGCCCATTTTACAGGTGCAAATTCGCAAAGCTCAGAGATGTACCTGATAGTCCTCCGGACTGGATGCTGTCAGGGACACGGTTCTGAACTCCGCAGTCACCCTTCCCAGGAGGCCCTGCGCACGGACGACCAGCAGCTGGACTTCTCCATCCTCCTCCTGCACCGTGAGGTGTGGCTCGCTGCTGGCGGGCAGGCTCATCGCATCCTCAGGTCTGGGAGGCGGCTCTGTGGAGAACTGCAGCAAGCCTGGGGGCCGGGGAGAGGGGCACCCCCAAGTCACCCACAGGGGTCTGTTCTGTTTTTTGAGACAGGGCCTCGGGTTGCCCAGGCTGGCCTTGACCTTGAGACCCCAGGGCCTAACGCTCTGTGGAGGATTTGTTACTCATCTCAAGCAAGCCCGCACCAATGTTTTAATCACAAGGGTAAAGTCCTGAGGACATTCGTGTAAAAAGATTTTAGTGAAGATTTGCTTAACATGTTTTTGACAAGGAATATGTTTATATAATTGCATGTTAAAAGTAAAAATACTAATTTTCCTTGGTTTTACTCAAAGCAAGTTTTTCCCCCCTAAAGGAATATCAATTAAAGGAACACGGAGTTTTAAAAACATTTACTGTCAAACATTTACACATATTTGTGTGATATCTCTGGAATTAACCCTCAGACTTATTGCAGAACAGGATTAATGACCCCATAAAGAATTTGCAACACTTTAAAAATAATTTAACTACGAAAACCAGAATGGAGAGCTTTTCAGGTTTCCTACCTGGACAGTTTTTAACAGCTCTTCTTCCTTTATTCCTTCACAAGAATTATGCTTTTCAACTTAACAAATCTGAATTTAGTCAAACAGACATCTATGATAGTTTCCCAAGTAAGAAAATTATCACTTTTTGGCATGAGACACAAATTAATGTAGATGACAGGGGTCATGTCTTCAAGACCAATAAAATAGAAATCACAAAGTAGTTCCATTATGTAGATGTTAATATACTAGCATAAGGTAATTTTTAAAGTTTTCTTAGTATGTTTGTGCTATATAATAACATTCATGCCTTGCATGCATAAGGTAATTTTTAATTGAAGGGCTTTTGATAGCCATAAGTGGAAGCACTTTTTCATTTTAAACAATCCTTCAAAAAAAAACTTGTCAAATAGTGTAAATTCAGACATTGATCTTTATATTTTCTTTCAGAAGCAATATTCCTCAAAACGGAGACTTAGAAGTGAGAGGGTCTCCATTCCACTCCAATCATTTGCGAAAAGTCCCCTCTCAGGAACTTCTTAAAAAAAGCGAGTGCACTCGAACAGAAGGGATCCCCCTTGCAATAAGTGGCTTACCATAGGGATGATCGCTAGCTTTAATAGTGATATCTGTGGTTTCCTTCTCAGGATCTATGCTGGCGCCACTGGTGGGAGTTGAACCTAGCTTCCCATCTCCAGGAACCGCAGAAACCAGGGTCACCCGAAAATATTCATTAAGCTCAGGAATATCATCATCAAGAACATATATATTCAGGACCTATAAAATGTAGAAATCCAAGGCATTAGGGAGTGAGGCATACAGAAATTATTTACCAGAGGATAATTAAAAAGTTAATTGCATTTAGTTGAAATTACTATTAACATGACTTTGCTACACAGATTTGCATGTTAAAGAATATCTAATGTGCGTGTACATATACACATACACACATTCACATATAGAGAGGGAAAGTGAACTGAGAAAATGAATTCCTTAATCTATAATGGGTGCTGCTATTATCTGAATGTTTGTGTTCTCTAAAAATTCACCAGCTAATACCTAGGCTCGGAGGTGATGGCATTATAGACAGAGCCTTTGGGAGATAATGGTGTGTTACAGGTGGACCCCTGGGGAACGGGGACAGTGTACAGAGGGAGGAGGCCTGGGAGAGCTTGTTTCCCAGTTCCTCCCAGAGGGACACGGAGAAAAGAGCCATAGCTATGGAGCACAGAGTGACCCCTCAGCAGACACTTAATCTTTAGGCACCTTCATTTTGGACTTGCCAGGATACAGAGTAGAGGCAATGCATGTCTGTTGTTTATACACTCCTTGGTCTAAGGTATTTTGTTATAACAATCTGAACAGACTAAGGCAGGTGCTGAGAAACAAGATTTTTCTTGTAGCAGTATCTTACTCACACATTAATATCATAACACATATAACATGCCGATATCCTGCATGAGTATCATCGTATCACATATTCTGTGTACCAAAGATACCAGCATTATTGACCTCAGGGTAGAGTTTCCAATTAAGGGACGCATGTTCTTTAATAGGATGTGGTAGAGTAGTAAGAAAAAAGCAATACACACGCATCTATTGCCTAAGAAAAATATGACTTACTAACAATATTTTAGAAAGTGGATTCTGTAACATTCTTTAGAAGTCTGGCTGAAGCAATTAGTCCATAAAAGTTATGAAAGGAAGTAGAAATATCTTACAGCAATGCTTTATAAAATTTAAAGTGAAAAAACAATTTCTCTTTCCTTTATTAATGGAACATGTTGAATCGCACACAGTGTCTAGGAGTTAGACATGGCCCCAGTCCCCTAAGAAGCTTCTTACTTATTATACAAGACAAATATTCAGACAAACTTTTAAAATGCAACATAGAAATGTCGTAATACAGTTGTGTACAAAGTACATCAAGGAAGAAACAACTGTCTCCACTTGGCAAAGGTTTTAGAACAGACATGTTTGGAATGAGTCCTCATGGATTTGTTACAGAAGTACGTGATAATGGGGAATAGTATTCCAAGCAAAACACAACATAACAAAATGCAGAAGAACATGAAGGAATATGCATGCAGGGAACTGCAATCGGGCCACCACGGCTGGAGCAGAGGGAAGTGCAAGAGAATGATCAGAAGTCAGGTCACAGGGATCTTTTATGCTGTCATAAAGAATCTGGACCACATTCCATACAGAGCAGAGAGGGACAACCTGAAGAATCACAAGCAGGAGATGGATAAAATAAGAACCCTGTTTTAGAATGAGTACCATGGCAGAACAAGAATGAAGTGGACAGAGCAAGACAGTATGCAAGAGGATCACTCACTACAACTAGTGGAATTCTGCGCCAACCACCACAGAGATCAGGAAAAATGAATGGGTTTGAGATCCAAGTGGAGGTAGGAGATGCAGGCTTACTGAGTAAGGGAAGAAAGAAGGGTGACGTCCTGATTTCTCCAAGAAAGAAAAGTAGTGACTGGAAACAAACTAAACCTACATGCAGTCTCCAAAATACTAACCACTGGACCTCAGGGTACCTGCAGACTTACTCTAAGAAATATTCCTAGAGATTTTGATTCTACTGATCTGATGAAGATCTGAATTTGATTTTTAATGTTCATTTTAGTCCTACTATGATTTTAAATACTAAATGGCATAACCAATGAGTTCATAAAAGAAGTGTTAAAATGACATTTTATAGCCAAATCATATCATTATTATTGAAATACAGGGAAAAAGACATTTAAAACTTATAGGAGTTAATATTTTACATAATTATCAAATAAAATATTTATAACTATCTTACTAACCAAATTTGATTTACTATGATGTCTTCCAAACTCTGTATGAATGTAAGTTATAAAGCAAGGGTTCTGCCATATTTTTAGTTTATAGTAATTTTTCAAGTAGGAACATTAAAAAATACCACATACTATCATAATTTTTTGATAAAGAGCACTTTAAATTCAAAGACAAGTAAAGACAAAGCATTGGAATAAAATACACTTGTGAAAACTGAGTCATTTTAGCTTTCTGTAAACTTACTAGGTGCCCTCATTTTACCAAAGATTAGTAAAACCTTTATCACAGATCTATTTACAGACTACTACTGGACAGCTTTTGCTATGAACTATTTAATTCATTCCTCTCCCCCCAAATTGATTATTCTTCCCTAGCGTTAAGTCTTCAAATTTTAAGAGTAGTTAAAACTTTCCCTCAGCTGTATTCTTCTCATCCAATTCACTTGTAAAACTCTCAAAATTTTGCTTGGATCATTTATCATTTGGTAGTTTTAACTTAACTTGCTATATATTCCCATAAACTTGTAAGCTATTTACATTTTAATGTAAAAAGTACAGATGGGACATTCGAACATGGTCAAGTAAAAGAATGAAGTTCTGATACAGGAGGGAATGTCACGCTGACTGCACCAGAGGCAGTGTAATTTATTTACGGGGCTGCCATTCAGTGACAAGACTATGGCTATGAAATGAGGCCATCTGTACTTCTGAAATACAGGAATAGTACCTCGTTTCTCCAAATTTAATGCAAATAAAATCAGGTTACAGTGATTACGAACTTCTCATTGGTTAACTGCATGGTTTGTTCCTATATCAGTAATAATAGAAAACCCATAATTATATGCCCTCAAGCTATATCACTTTTATTATAATGGGATGAAAGAACAGATAAAACTGTAACACTTCAAAATTCATATTAATCTCTTGCATAAATACTAAATATTTTATACTGCTGCATATACCTGATCCCCTTGATATTTCAAATTGCTAAAATGGCAAGAAGCTGCAAAGAAATTAAAGAACAAACACGTCAAGGAATGTTTTCCCAGGGGCTTTCAAAGCAACAAAGCAGGTAGGGTTCACCTCAGATCTCTGCCAAGGAAGGAAGGTGATAGCTCCACTGACATTAGCAAAATCGTCTACAAGGTAATTAATGCCTTCGGATTCGATCTGTGAGATGGTGTAAAACACATGCACGTAGTCCAGGGCTCCCCTCGTGCGCTCCACCACACATGAAATGGTAGATCCCTCCTCTGCGATCTGAAATTGGACACAAATTAATTATACTCACATACCTGCTGAAGTCAGCGATAAAATTACAATGCTTTCATGAAATTCTTCTATTATTCATAAACTTAATTCTGTAACTTTCTACCTCTTGAAAAGAGAGTAGGAGACCTCTATAAATGGAATTGAAACATACAACAAATGTTTAATTTTTTAAAAATGTATTATAGTTGAAGACACATGGCCATTAATTCCCCTCAAAATATGCTTCCTCACTAGGAACACATTTAACCCATCATCCTGCCACTTTCTGAAGCAGTTCTGGAGTCCTTTTGAGAATATATTTAGTTCTAGCTGCTCCCCATCCTCAATAGATCCAAAAACATTTATCTTTCATGGTCATTTTGAATTTAAGGCAGAGCCACAAGTCACACGGTGCCAAATCCAGTGAACAAGGTAGATGAGAACACACCATGATACTTTTATTTGACAGAAGTTGCTGTAAATGTCTTGAGGTGATTCATGACATGAAGTAGCCACAAAAAGACACTCATATAGTTTGACTATGAAGTATTTACAATTGTTTGGTTTTTCCCACTACTCATTCACAGGGATAAAACAAAAATGAATCTTAGTCTTTTAAATGTACATGTAATTCATAATTGATACTTCCTGTGTGTCAGCTACAGTGCTAGATTTGATAGTTATAATTTTTTTTCAAAATAATCCATAATCCTTTCTCTAAGTGGAAATTTGAAGAGGATGACAAATTTACAGCCTAATGATGATTTCAGAACACTCAGAAAAATTGTGGTAGTAAGGGTTAGAGAGTGAAGTTATATCAGGAAGAATTTTCCAGCTATGAACATAGAAACCATACAGTGTATTCTGTGGAGTCACATGGTAGGTATGAAAAGCAGCAAGTAGAAAACCTCAAGAATGTTAACACAGGGACAGTGTCAGATCAAAAAAAAGGTATTTTACTCTTGCTTAATATAATCTTAATATTTTTTTATACATACATTGACGTATACAAACACGTACATGTATATTTTTTCAAGAGTAATATTCTGATCTAAACAATTTTTAAGATAATGATCAAAAACTACACAGAGAAAAAGCTACAATCTTTTAAATAGACCTTTAAACTATCAAATTCTCAGGCTTTCAATTTTATTTTCATATTAGCAAGCATCTAATTTAGAAAAAGAGGAACTAGAACTGGACAGAGATTAAAAATACAAATCTTAACATGTAGAATGTCACTATCGCTTTCTCATATGAATCATAAACATCTTCAATTATCTAGAGCCTGTTTGGGGCAGACACTAGGGCTCAAGAAAACAGAACGGAACACTGCCTACTACCAGGCCTAGTCAAACAGTTAACAAGCAGCAATCCTAGGAGTTTCAGTTGTCTGAGTTTTGCTGAGCAGCAGGAACCCTCGTGCCTCTATGCAAACAGGACCCAGCACTGGGCAATGCTGCAATTTCTTTATCTGCCCGCTGGCCTCCTGGCATGACAAGCCCAAAGCAACCAGGCAATCGTTCAGCGGAGCCTTGTTTCCCCTGGTGGACCTGTTCACCTCCCAGCCCCTCTGCCAGAACCATGACTTCCTCATCACTGGAGTCTAAAGCATGGAAGCTGGACGTCGATTCAGGCATCAGGAGTTACAGAGCCGGGAGTCAGTCTCACTTCTTCCGCTTGCTCCCTGAGCCCAATGGTTCTGGTTGTGGAACCATAGAAGGAGATGGCAGCCCCTGAATCTTCGCACACCTACCACACACCAGCCCTGCACAACACTGGTGGAGCTGGCCACGCAGCTCGCTCTAGAATAGGCCGTGCAGTTGCATCAGGCAAGTCGCTCTGGGTGAGATGGGTTATACAATGGAGTACTACTCAGCTATAAAGAATGATCACATCAAGATATTTATAAATAAATGGACACGACTTGAGACCATTCTCTTAAGTGAAATAAACCAAACTCACAAGGGTAAATACCATATAGTCTCCCTAATATGAGATTTGATAAGAGTATATAAGACTTTATGGTAAGCATGAGTCCCCATCTCACAGCTTCGAAGTCTTTCAAAGTTTTCAATCATTAGTTGGAATGGTTTTATCCTGTTTTGTTTGACTATATCATACTTGATGATATGAATAGCAGTTTTGAAGAAAACAAAACATTATGACAGCTATTGCTGATTTAATATCATCCTTCTTAGAAGTCCTACCATGCTTTTTTTGTTCTACTACCATTGGTTCTATCACATTGTGTCTTATTGGAATTTGAATATGTGTGATA
>PVJX010037547.1:0-16859 GCA_004027295.1 Dolichotis patagonum
GACTTGAGACCATACTCATAAGCAAAATAAACCAGACTCACATGTGTAAATATCATATAGTCTCCCTAGTATGAGAGTTGGTAAGAGTATATAAGATTTTATGGTAAGCATGAGTCCCCATCTCATAGCTTTGAAGCCTTTCAATGTTTTCATTCATCAGTTGGAATGGTTTTATTCTGTTTTGTTTGACTATATCATGCATGATGGTATGAACAGCTGTTTTGAATAAAATAAAACATTATGACAACTATTGCTGATTTAACATCATCTTTCTTAGAAGTCCTACCATGCTCCTATTCTTCTACTACCATTGGTTCTATCTATCACATTGTGTCTTATTGGGATTTGAATATGTGTGGTAGTATAAACAAAATTTTTTATTGACAATGAGATATTATAGTATCCATTGATCATTCTCTGTTATTCGGTTAAGAATGCCCTGTAATTCTTTCACTCTTTGAATGGTTTTATACTATTTTGTTATGTTTGATATTATTGTTTTTGAAACTATGCTCAACTATAGCAGAGAAAGAGATATTGTGATAGCTACTGTTAATGTCTGGTTGTTTTAATATAAAGTACTGTGTTGCCTATGTTGTCCTGTTCTGATCTGCTCTGTTGTGCCCTCTTTTGTTTTATTCTCTTTAAAAAAAAAAAGAGTTGATCTGTTCAGGTTAGGAACAAGATCCAAACTGGGTTGATTTTTTTTATCCCACTATTTGGCATCACTGAGTAGGCTGGACTACTTAGAGTTTGTCCTGTTTCCATCTCACCATTCAATTCTGGCAATAAGTACTTGGATTTAACATCAACTCCATAGATTGAAAGGCTCAGTCCACTGACTGAGAGAGCCAGGACTGGTCTCATTTCATGCACCAGTGGCAGATAGGATAGACATCTACAATTCTGGTTGATTATGTAGCTGGGGAATCTATTATTCTGTCAGGTTCCATAATTTATGAAAGCAACTCATAGAATTTAGGAAAGCATAACAATATTTGTATATTAAATTTTATTATACCTGGGCAAGGTCTGGGAAGGTTCTAGATTGGAGGTTCCAATCTCCCAGCAAAAAATCAAGATATGTCACCTTTCTAGCACATCAATGTCCCCATTAAGGAGGAAAGTTTTCTGAGTCTTAGTGTTCAAAGTTATTATTGGAATTTTATTACATTGCTGCAATTTGCTAAATGGCCATGTGACTGCATCCAATCACCATTTCCCTTTCCCTCTCTGGAGGTTCAGTTGCTGGAAACTCCAAATCCCTACTGTCATGGTTTATGTCAGTGGTCCCCAGGCCTCATGCATTTACAATGTGCATTTATGATTGGTTCATTGTCTAGCACTTGGATTGATGGTGGCAGTGCTACACCCACCTAGGGGTGGAGCCAGCATACAATGTAATGGTTAGAAGAAGGTGTGTCTCACTCTCTTGCTGGTTCCCACCTTGCTGTTTGCAGCCACCATGAACTGCAGCCCTGCCATGCCACCCTGCCTTGGAGCCAACTGAGTATGGACTGAAACCTCCAAAAACTTTAAGAAATAAACCCTTCCTTTTCCAACTTTGGACATCAGGTATTTTGTCTCAGAGATGAGTAAAGGTAACTAAGATACTTACTTACCTGTTTGGTCTTTCTACTGATCAACTTCCACCTTGAAGACAACTAGGGACCTGCTGAGAGCCATTTTATTGGCATAACAAAGACACTGTTATCATTAAGAAACCCCAAAAGTTTTTAAAGCTTTGTGTTAAAAACTGGGGACTAAGAACAGGCAAATTCTTCATTATGTGGGAGACCATCTTTAGAAATTCTGGTATTGGATTTGAACAAGAGAATTCAATTTCTTCAGACTCTTGCATCATGGGATATAAGCCTTAGGTCAGTCAGTTACAATTTCCCACGAGAAAAACAGGAGCCATTGTACAGGTGGGAAAAGGGGGGGAGGAGGAAAAAACTAGCCAGGTGCAATGAGAAGAGATGAATAGGAAAGAGAGTAAAGTCTCAGAGACTGGTGTCTTTTTTCTGTTTTCTTTCCCCTATTGATGATGCATTTGACAGTTCATATTGTTCTTAATCAATATTCTTTTCCTTTTCTGATTTCATCCAATTTCAGGGGAATTTTACAGATCCTTACCCTGAACACTACCCAGTACAGTGAGCAAGTAACATTTGTATGGAAATAAAAGTGTTTTATATAGTTGAATAACATTTAGCTCCAGGCCAGAGATACACTAGTTTATTCCATACAAGTCCATTTGCTGCTTTGTGCAAATGCTGATCTTGCTGACTCTTCAGAGTGAGCTGGTATCAGGGTTGCAGGAGTGTTTAACTCGGGAACCCAAAGTTTGGGAAAATATTTTCCTTAGACACTTTCTTATTGCTGGGACAAAATACCTGATACCCACAGTTTCTAGGAGGATAGGTTTATTTCGGCTCACAGTTTCAGAAGTTTCAGTCCATGGTTGGCAGGCTCAAATATGGAATGTTGGAAGGGCTTTCTGTGGAGGAAAATTGTTTATGTCTTAAAAGACCAGGAAGCAGAGAGAGGAGGGAGGATTGGGGAGGGAGATCCATCTTTTCAGGTCTTGCCCCAGTGACTCACCTCCAGCCAGGCTCCACCTCCTAATAGCAAGTCAGCTATAGCACCCCCATAATCTAGTCACTTTCTGAACATGTGAGGTTTTTTGGGACACTTCAGATCTAAGCCATAACAATACTGAAGCTCTCGGGAACAAGAGTGTCAATAGATATTATATGATATCATATGAACTGACAGATCCATATGACGGAGTGTTAGCATAGGACTTGACTCTGCAATTTAAAGCATCCATGAGTGTATGTTCGGTGTTGAATGTATTTGCCACATCTCATGGCTTCCGTGTATGCTGGTCTCTGCCTACAATGCTCTTTCCCGACCTGCCTTGTTTATTCATTACTTTTAGGCTTCCTGAATGCTGTCTGAATGGCTCCCTGTCATTATTATTCTTTGTCTCTTTATCATGTTTTATTTTACTTTAAACAACTGAGCACCTGACGTGTTGAACTTCTATTTGCTTTGTTTATTGTCCATTTGATTCTTTAGAATATAAAATACATTTGAAAGAAGGACATGGTCTATTTTATACGTTTTTACATCTCAGCCTCCAGAAGAGGCATATTGCGAGCATTAACAAAAATTTCTTGAATACAAGAAGAAATGAAATTCTGAAGCTTAGCACCTTTTGAACATGTTTTTTATATTTGGAGAGAATTTTTATTTTCTTTGTGATTCTTGTCTTTTGAAGAAAATAAGACAGAAACTTGATTTCTAATCTTTTTTTTGCAGTGAAGGCACTGATCAGGTTAATCTACACATACTCTGATTCAGAGAACAGCAACTTCTTGCATCTATGAAGAGGATCGTGTATTGTTGGGAGCCCTTGAAGCTGGAAATTGAACATATGTGCAGGGCTGTGGCATGGCCAGGGCATCGCTGACCTGAGAACAAAGAGACACCTCAAAGGGCAAGATAAGGCCACAGTTGAGGATACTTGGCTCCAACTCCAATTACCAAGATAAAGATTGTAGCTGCAGTGATTTCATTCCTGCAGTGAAAGTCAACCTGGAGAATTTCTCCTAAGTTAGTTCTCCTAAATTAATACAAGATAGTTCTCCTAAATTAACATAAGATAGTTCTCCTAAATTAACATAATCTGTTACTTGGAAAAGTCTTTGAACCACTCCCAAGATCCTGCTTGGTTTCCTGAAGTTTCCACTCTAACCCCTTCACTGTTTGAAAACAAAATAAATACCAGCCTCCAGAGACATTCCTTGTCTCAGCTGCCAGAGTCTTGAACTGTGTTATAGGGTTTTGATCCTCCTGGAGCCCTAAAATCATACCACTTGTCTCATTTATTTAAGCCTTTAACATAGACTTGTTTGGGAGACTGGAGATCTTGGTCAGGTCCCCAATAATATGTGTGTGTGTGTGTGTGTGTGTGCACGCACGTGTGCATATAAAGGTAATGGTGGTAGATAATATCTAGTATTAGTAGTATTAGCCGTAGTGTTTGTACCTAGTGTTGGTGGCAGTGGATTTTGCTTCTAAAATAGAGAAATTTAACAAACTCAATAAAAAGTTTCTATAGTACATTTGAATACTTAGAAAGTAATTAAAAATGGATACAATCCAATATAACTGTTACTTAGGATTAAACCATTTAATGATTTCTCCCAAGTGCATGATAATCTAAATGTCATTCATTATACTTTTAGAATTTAAATACATTGAAAAATAATGTCAAATTTAACAATGAGATAACGTTATATTCCCATCAGAATAGTCAATATCTAGACATTGATAATACCAGGTGCAAGGATGTGGAACAGTAGGAACTCTCTTTCCTTGCTGGCGAATGCAAAATACAGCAGGTTTGGAAGACTTGGGTTTCTTTCTTTCTTTTTCTTTTTCTTTTTCTTTTTCTTTTTCTTTTTCTTTTTCTTTTCTCTTCTTCTTCTTCTTCTTCTTCTTCTTCTTCTTCTTCTTCTTCTTCTTCTTCTTCTTCTTCTTCTTCTTCTTCTTCTTCTTCCTTCTTCTTTCTTCTTGAAACACTTTAACCATACAATTCAACAAATGTGCTCTTTGGTAGTTCATTCAAATGACTTTAAAGTGTCTGACCATATAGAGACCTGAACTTAGAAGTTTATGACAGTTTTATTCATAATTCCTGGAGCTTAAAGTAGCAAAGATATCCTCTAGCAAGTGAATGAATAAATAACTGTGGTGCATCCAGACAATTGTATATTATTCTGTGCTAAACAGAAATAAGCTATAAAAATATATGGAAGAAGCATAATGCTTATTACTAAGTGAAAGAAGCCAATCTGAAAAGGCTACATGCTGTGTGATTCCCACTGTATAACGTTCTGGAAAAAGCAAAGCTATAGAGTAAAAGTATCCAAGCTACAAGGTGTTGGAAGGAAACAGGGATGAAGAAGTGGAACACAGATAACTTTTAGTGCAGCAAAACTACTCTGCGTGACACTATAAAGGTGAATACATATCATTATAAATTTGTTCAAGCTCATAGAACAAACTACATCTAAGTGAGTACTAACAAACTGTTGGCTTTGGGTGATTATGGTGTGTGGTGGTAGATTCATTCATTGCAACAAGTCTATCAAATAAAGGAGGCTATGCATGTGTCAGGGCAAGAAACATTTAGGAAATCTCCATTGGCCTCTCACTTTGCTCTGAATCTATGTCAAAAAATAAATTATTTACAATAACAATCATAAATCACCACAAAACTGCAAGTCAAATTAACATTAACACATATGCTAAATTCATCTACATATACCTATCCTCTTTTTTTTTTTGCTTTTTCAATTTTTATTAGTGCATATTTGCAGTAGATAATAATATATTCCCTCGTGGAGAATTAGTACAAAGCTAATATCAAATCAGTGAAACAAACATATGCTTTTCTATCTTTTGTCAGAGTGTGTTGTACTCATGTATTTTCTATAGCAACAAAGACATAGTAAAAGAGACTCCACAATTTGCCAATCAAATTCTGTCAGAATTAGAGGATCCATTTGAGCTTGCCCTAAAGTTTTTGGACCTAAAAGAACAAACTTTTGTATAGTAAGTGTAGTTAACTTTAAAATTATCGCAATCACAATTCAAGACTTTTTCCTTGCTGTGATTCCTTGCTGTGCTGTAAATTGCTATGGAGAAAGCAAAATTCTTAACAGTGCATTATTGGCAACATCTTTTATTTTATCTTTATAAATAATAAATTTCATCTGCGATTTAAAATTCTCATTCTTTTATGACCCAGCTTTCAAAGGACTATAATTTTCCAGTAAATTGCTGTACATGCTAGTACCTCAAAGCAACTCTTTTACAGTGATTTCCTTCTATTCTTTTTATAAGCATTTACATTTCACTGCTTATAAATGAGTGGGAGAATTTATCCTGAAGTGACATTCTATTTTTCTTGGTCCCCAAAAAGAAATGAAGAGTCCAGCAGAGATTTGAGGACAATTTCATGATTGATGCAGCATCAAATTTTCTTGTTAGTGATGATAAAATCATACAATTAACAAACACATGCTCAATGTACAGTATTAAAGTGGCTTTTGGTGTTCACAGTTCAAGATATCTCCTGTGACGATGCTGTTTCCTCCTGCCCTGTTCATGTGCGCTGCTGCCTCTGTGGCATCACCACGGCGAGAGGCACAGAATCCTTAATGAATAGCAGCTCTCCAGCTTTATTGAGAGTTTAAGACCAGAGTTTTTAAGTTGGTTAGGGAAAACTGATAGGATCAAGTTCTTCCAAGGAGCTTTCCTGATTCCTAATGTCAAAAGACTAGTATTTGTCAGATTAATCACTTTCTTATGTAAAGCCAAATACGCAGCTGGGCATGGTGGCGCATGCCTGTAATCCCAGCACTCAGTAGGCTGAGGCAGGAGGATCACTGTGATTTTGAGGCCAGTCTAGGCTGTAAAGTGAGTTCCAGGCCAAACTGAACTGTCTAGTGAAACTGCCTTAATATACAAACAAACAAACAACAACAAAAAACTAGATAACCAGGAACCACTGTACTAAAACAGTTGTTATGTAGTTTATATAATTAACAAGTATGAAGTGCAACTCTGGGCCATAACTGAGTGTTTTTTCTTGGTTTATTCAACTGTAAATGGCTACTAATCTATAATTTTTCATGTTATGAATCAATAAATGTAAAAAAAACAAAAGAAACCAGAGTTTCAATATTATCATTGATTCCTACCCAAGTTGTCACACAATGAAATTCAACTTCCATCTTTGTTCAAATGAATTTAACATTAATCTATATAAGGAACTTGTTTTATGTGTGAATGTTAAATGTGTTGTTAAAATATAACTAGTTTTATCTTGGCTGAAAGTTTTTCAAAACTAAACAAGTTGTTTATCTTTTTACATTCACCTGTGCAATTGTTATGTAAATGGTTGACTTGGACAAGGCCAGAGGAGCCCCTGACCTGAGCCCACTTTTTAGAGGATGCTGTATTTCACAAATACCCTCTAGTTCTAAGAGACTAGTTCCCCATAATTCTTGTCCTGTGTCCATGAAAAAAAGGTCCCAATATGCTAATGCTGTGAAAGCTTGTAGGTTGTGTCATATCCAGTGTCCAAGACAGGCACTAATGTGAGCTAAGGGAGAAAAATAGTTGAGAGAAAAAGTAAGTTAACTTACAAAATTCTTTCTCTCTTCTAGCATAAATGTAATAGTTTCTTGAATAATTGAGTACTGTTTTTCCAGTAGTACTAAGTGTTTTGTTCCCAGCTTTTGTCATTGTTATGAATTAAATTGTACCTTTTCCCCAATTCATATGTTGAGACCGTAACTATCATGGTGACTCTTTGGCCACAAGGCCTAAATGGAAGTAATCAGTGTTAAGTGAAGTCATAGGATGGGGCCCTAATCTCACAGATTAGTGTCTTGAATAAAAGACAGACAACAAGGGCACACGCTCACTCATTCCTCCTCCCTCTCTGCATCCTTCCTCAGAGGAAAAAAATCATGTGAAGACAGATTGAGAAGGTATCTGTCTACAATATGAGAGAATCTTTCCAGATACCAGAGCTGGTGGGTCTTAATCTCGAACTTCCAATCTTCTGAACTGTGAGACAGGCATTTCTGTTGTTTAAACTACATAGTAGCCTGAGCTGAATGATATACTTGTGTTCTTATTTCTGGATATATTGACTGCCATAAATTAGTGAGATATGCCTAACAATTGTACTTGGAAGGTGAATAGGATTTTGCACTGTTAAATTATTCACATTACTTTAACATTTGTATATATGGGGTCTAGTTGAGACATGTAAAATATGACAATGATTATGTAGGCAGATAGAAATTTAACACTTTGATTATGAAGGGTTTTAGTTTTACTAAAATGTCTAATAAGATACAGTTATATTTTCAAAAACTAAAATTTCAGTTTGTTTCCACATTTTTATTTAAATTTTAATATTGATTACCATTTTATTTGGCCTTTTAGTGTTATATAGTTCTTGATAATTTATAGGAAAAATAACATATGAAAAGTGATTTGAAATTGTAAGTTGAATATCCTTTGAAATTCTTGGGATTATAACTGTTTTAGATTTTGGAATATTTACACAGGCATAATGGGCTATTGTGAGAAAGAGATCTAACTTTAAACCGAAAATTCATTGTTTCATATACGTCTTATATATATAACCTGAAGATAATCTTGTACAGTCCTTTTGGAGTGCCTGTGTTATGACTGCAATTTGCTTCAGAAAATCAGGTGTGGAGTTTTCCCCTTATAGCATCATATTGGTGCTTTCAGATTTTGGAAAACTTTTGATTTCAAATTTCTAGACTAGGATATTCAACTTTTATTTAAATTTAGGAAAAAAGTTTACTCTCCAAAACCAAAGTTTTATTTTTTAATTATTTATATCAGAGGTCAGAAAACTGTTACCTGTGGGGTGAAATCTCACCTGTCATTTATTTGTCTTTATATATATACTCTCTGTTTTTTAATTTTAAAGGGAATGAAAAAAAAAAGACAACAACAGCAAAAACAGAAGTACTTAAGAATCAATATAACAAAGGACATAAAGGATTTCTACATTGAAAATTGTAGTACTTTTAAAAAGGAGGTTGAGAGAGGCTCAAATTGAGACAAGTTGAGCATCAAAAACAATGGAGGGGTAAGCAGCCGTGCCTTGGGCACGTGGTGGCTGACCCAGGGAGAGATATTTGATAAGTATGGTGGAACATATTATATGATTTTAAAACAATTAAAAATATTATTTTTCGTGTGGATGGAGATTCAAATAATTAATCTGTTGGGCAAGAAATTGAGTGAAGAAAACACGTTTAAAAAGTAAATATTACATTCATAAAATCTGAAACTCTGAAATTTATACTTACAAAGTAAATACAATTAAAAAGAAAATGAATGGTATTTTAAAAGTCATGTTAAGAAGCTAATAAAATAAAATTACAGTTTTAATACAAAATGAATTATGACATTACTTTTTTAAAGTTTTATTTAAAGAGAAAAAAACAAAAAAAACAACCAAACAAAACAGAAAAAGGGTAGTAACAATACAGAAATCCAAAGGGAAAAATAAAAGAACAACAACAAACAAAAAACAAAAACAAAAACACTAAGAAATTGCCACTTGATAAGTTACATACTGCCATCATTGGAAATAGTTGTTCAAGTTACAAAATTAAAGCATGCAAAGTAGACATTCAAGCAATGAGACTGTTAACAGTTCTGCTCAACAATCTAGCAAAAACAGTAATATGGTCATCTATCTTACACACTTAAACATACATGCAGTTATATCCTTTAGAACACTTTTGTTTTCTCTCTTTTTTACAGTAGGAATTACGCATTTTGGATTTTATTACTCCTACAGTTCTTATTACTTTTTACACTAGAGATACAATGTGATATTTATAACTATGATTCTTATTTATTTCACTAATGAGGATAGTGTCAATTTGTCTCCATATCCCTATGAAGGTTTCAAGATTATCCTTTTTATTTATTTTTTTAAAAATTTATTTAAAGAGAAAAAAAGCAATACAGAAAAAAGGGTAGAAACAATACAAAACCTCAAAAAAAACCCCCATAAATCACTAGTTGACAAACCACATACTGTCCTCCGAGAAATAGCTGTTCATGTTACAAAATTAAGACATACAAAGTGAACACACAATGAGGCTGCAAACAGTTACAAAAAAACAGGATGGAATAAAGCCAATTGAGACAGTATAGTGAAATTGGCACAGAACATCAAAGCAGGTCACCAGCACAACAGTAACAGGCAACACTGTATATCTCGTTGTCTTCACAACAGTTGTTCTTCCACTAGGTACAGCAAAATCAAAGAAATATACAACATTACAGAACACATATAGAACTCCCCCGACTTGCTGTACCAAATGTGGTCATCTACTAAGAGATACCCAGATCCCTGGATCCCAATTGTTAACTGGGGGGGGTGGTGGTAGATGTGGTATGTTTCATTCTAAGCCCACGCCCGGTAAGCAGCATGCTGCTTACTGGTTGGCTCGGCGCCCTAAGTTCCAGCATGGCGCGGATCTCAGGAAATGCTCTTGCTTCTTGTTTCCCCGCCCTGGGGTGGCCGCGGCTTGCCAGACCACACTCACTTACCAGGGCGGAAGGCTGCCTCAAGATCATCCTTTTTATAGTTGAGTAATATTCCATTGTGTAAAAATACCATATCTTTTTCATCTACTCTGTAGTTGATGGGCATCTTGGTTGTTTCTAAGATTTAGCTATTACAAATTGTGCTGCTATAAACATGGGTGCACATACATCACTGTGATATGACCTTTTCAGTTTTTCTGGGAAAATACCCAGGAGGGGAATAGCTGGATTGAATGGAGCTTCCAGTTCTAGTCTTCTGAGAATTGTCCATACTGATTTCCATAGTGGTTGCATCAGTGTGCACTCCCACCAAACAGTGAAGCAGTGTTCCTTTTTCCCCACAGCCTCGCCAACATTTGTTATCAGTTGATTTCTTGATGGCAGCTATTCGTTCTGGTGTGAGATGATATCTCAATGTTGTTTTAATTTGCATTTCTCAAATCACCAGTAATGGTGAACATTTCTTTATGTATTTATTTGCCATTTGTATATCTTTATCTGAGAATTGTGTGTTTATCTCAGCTGGGTTCATGCCCATTTTTGGAGAGGGTCTTTGAATTTGGAGGGGTCGATGTTTTTCAATTCTTTATATTTTTGATATAAGTCCTTTATGACTTTAATTTTGAATGTGTATTACCCATGTTGCTTACTATCTTAGCAAAAGATTATGACTACTCTCAATAAATGTTTGACTACTTCATTTTATAAAAAATTAAATAATTTTAACAATAAGCTTTAGAGATTTTTTCTAAATTGCAATGAACTACATTTGAAATATTTAACAAATACAATATTTCATTAAACTGGAATAAAATTACAAGAAACAAAAACATTTCCCTGATTATACAATGAGGTTCATATATGGGTATTTGCCAAACTGATTCTTGTGGAGTATTGTGTAGCTATTGGAAAACAAATTATGACCTCAATTGAAGAAAGATTGGAAATTTTGATTCTTTTCATAATATTTAATATTTTGAAAATGAAAAAAAGAACCTCTGAGATACTGTAATAGTTATAGATACTGCTGTAAGACACTTTGAAGACTTCTAAAAGCAATAGAGACATATCTAACTTATGTAAGAGCCTATATCTTGTATCTGAACAAACTTTCATACTATTTTGTAAATAATTTATCACCAATATCCCTGTTACAGTATTTGGACATAGTTTGCTAATTTCACATTTTATTTTGAAATGACAATATTGCTTTCAACTATTGTCGACAGTTTTGAAGTGTTTTTGACAATCCCTACTGCCTCAACAAGCAATTACTCCAAATGAAGAAGAGCAAAAAGTTATTTACAAATTTTAAAGATTCAAGAAAGTATATCTGATTTTTCTGCCAATAGATTAGTTCAGCATTAGTAGTTAATTTATAGAAATTCTATGAGATAAACATCTATTTTTAAATTACTTTATGTTTTATAATTCTTACTTTGTTGGTCCATCAACAGAACACTGAGATTTACACAACAAAAGTCAAATGCAGGTTTTAAAAAATATTTTGTCAGTCTTCAGTCATATACAACTGCCATAGATTTACAAGTATTTTTCAGCTTTGAAGCTAGGAAGGTATATTTGGTAAGGTAGCAGAAGAGAGAATATTGACATCTGATTTAACAGATTGGTAGCTTTGTAAGAGTTAAATGTTTAGACGTGAGTGCTTCCATTTAGAATCTTTGTTTTAAAGTCTTTCTCTAAGAAGAGCTGGCCTCCCTTCTTCACAGTTATCAGGAGAAACACAGCATGAGTTAAAAAAACATGAAAGCATAATTACTGTGAGTGGATGTGCTATTGTTTTCTATCTAGCTGTCTTTTTCCTAATGTGACATTTCAAGTATTATGCATGCCAACTGCATATTTTCCCCCTAATTTGATGCCTTTCTTGACTGACAAAGATGTTTTGCTTTTAAATGAATTCATGCAAGTACTGCAGTTTTCCTCAGTTTAAAAAAAAATGATTTTGGCTTTTTTTCTACTGCTTCCAGGAAGGAGAAACGTCTTACCAGCTATGAAAATCAGCAGTCTATCACAACTCAGACCTATTAAACTGAATGACTGATTGTAATAAAAGAGATGCTATTACTTTTAAGGGGTTATTACATATTGCATATGCCAAAGTTGTTAAAAAAGAACAAAAGCCTATTATTTTGAATGTGTGAAACCAAATCATTTTTAAATACATGATTAACTGTGGGAGCTTGGACTTTCCAGTACAGGAGGTAAGTGATATTCCACGGGAACTTTCTCAGCATGTGTCCAGCATTGTAAACAAAAAGTTAAAGGACAGCTCACACCCACCCTGGCATTCATTAAAATAGCGAAGCAGGCAGGAGCTAACCACATTTTAAATAAAAATACTTTAGAGATCCGTGACTGCTTACAGTCCCGTTATTCAACTTGTGGGTACAAACTCAAAGTGTAGAAACATCTCTGTTTATAGGCCTATCATCAAAATATGTTCATCATTAATTATTATTTTTCCTCAGCCTCACGTTACTCTTGAATCCATCCAGGTGGTTTTTGAATGCTGAGGGTAATTTAAAATTGAATTCATGTACACTCTCCTTTTTAGTGCTTAAGGATAAATGAGTGGAAATGTCCTAACCATTCATTTGATATTTTGTCACCTTGCTTACTTTTAATTAACCTAAAGAACACCACAAATGTGAGTTTGGCTGGGCCTTGGGAGCTAAAATCCACTTTGGAAAAAAAAATAAGCCTCGAATGTCTTGCCAAATGTATTTAGATATAATATATTTCTCACAAGATTAAAGCTGAAAGTCCAAAGTAACTAAACTTTATTCCAACAATACTGCTTAGTAGAACTTTGATATATAGAACATTTGCTTATATATGACATTTGTTAAAATAGAAAATGTGTCATCTAAAGTCTCATAAAGTGATGTTTCCTCTATGTAATATTTTCCTGTATGTAATATTCAAAAGTATAGTGCTCTGGAAAATATTACAAAGGATTTTCTTTGCAGATCTGTGCTTGTTGTTAAATTTATTTTAGGTTGTTCTTCTGGTTGTCATTTCATAGATCTTCACAGATTCAACATATATATATTTGGATAAAGGACATATCATTTACCTTTTAACACCGTCAATAGGAAGTGCAGGAGAAAGTGCACATTCTTGGGGGAAGGCCCTTTTATTCTGACAAAGCTTCAGTTGTGTCTTTTCATTTCTTCCCAGTGAAACATGTCATATACAGACACTGTTGTCTGTAACTCCTGGAATATTCTGTAAACGATTTGATCATGGCGAACTCTTACCTATACATTTAAATGATTCTTTTCAATTCAGGAAGTAATTTTGCCTACCTGTTTTACTTCTATACTGAATTCTTTTTTTTTTTTTTTTGGTACCGGGGATCGAACTCATGACCTTACGCTTGCCAGGCAGGTGCTTAAGCCACTGAGCTAAATCCCCAGCCCTATTCTATACTGAATTCTTAAAAAGATTCCATTAAAAAATCAACTTGTATCACTATGGCATGATTTATCAATATCTATCAGCCTAGTGAACGATTCCACTAGGCAATGAAACATTTTTGTAGATCCATACAGAGCTGTCTAGTTCCTAGTTACAGATTTCAAGGTATGAATATACAATGCAGTTCATGCAGAGATACCTTCTGTTACTCTATTATAGTGCATGTTTTGAAGCTAATGCTAACTCAAAAGCACTTTCTCTTCTTCAGTTAAAGATATTCTTGGCTGCCTACTATTTTCATGCGATGATAGACACTAGGTATAAGAATAACCTTATCTTCACCTATTTGAGGTTCCATACATGTAACAGGGGCTTGCAGTAGACTGTGGTGAAAGTTGACCTCAGTGGAGGTACAAGATCATGGAGACAGTGAGGTGGGGGGGATCTGACCTTCTTTATGGAACCAGAGAAGGCCTTGGGGGTGGGGTGAGGTTGGTGGGTGGGATTTAATCTGAAGCCTCAAGGGGCAGGCTAAGGCAAAGGGCTTGAAAGTTAAGAAGACTCACAAAGAAACAGAATTTGAAAAGTTCAGAAGGCCTGACAGAATGTATTGTGCTTGAGGAACCAAAAGTTTGGGGTCAAGTTTGAGGGAAAAGAAGGAAATCTATAATGCCAGCTTTCATATCTCTTCTCAGCATGTTTCATGCAAAGAAAGGTATTTTTAATGTTAGGTAAGGTAAACCATAATAAAAAGGTATATCTGCTAAGCAAATTATGGAACTGATTTTAATAAAGCTTAACTGTACCATTTCACATTTAGAGTTTGTTGCCTATGCAAACTTGCCAGGCTTGGAATCCAGATCTGCTCAGCACAAGGAGAGGCTTTTAAACAGTCTTTGATAACGATGCCAAGAGGATTTTGCCCATGCTGAAAGCTTGCACAACCTAAGTTTGGGTTTAGGACAAGAGCACACGTTTGGAAATAGAGAAGGTACGCAGAGATAGCTCCAAACATGCTGCATGTGCTTGTGCTTGTTCCCCTTCAGACAGGGCTTCTGTTCTAAGCTCAGAGCCTTGCCCAGCCTCCTGTCCTGGTGAGAGCACATCCGTGGGGCCATGGTGAGGACAGAAAAGCTAAAGGCTGAGACTCAGAGATTCTGGGTGCTTTGGCTTCCTAGGTTGGAGAGTAGCAAGAGAAAATGGAATCCAGGTGTGTGACCTGCCCACAGGTTTGGACTTTTTCCTTTTCAAAGCCAGGAAAGAGTCACTCTGGGAGAGAGCCTGTAAGACTGCAATCAATTCTGGTGGCATCCATGGTGGAGCATCACTCAGGGAAGTGCTACTGGAGATGACAGCAGAAAACTCTAGCAGGGCTTCCTGGGAGTGGCTGCTCTGGATTGTAGTTCATCAGGAGGAAGCCACTGTGACCTCACCCACTGTGACCTCAAAGCCTTTCTTTCAAGGAGTTTGTCAGGAAGTTCAGTTGGCAGGATGGCAGCAGCAGACACAGGAGGTGATTAATAACAAATGAACACAGATACTGTCAGCTGAAAACCATTAACAGACACTAACTCAATCCTTGCACCAAGTTTAAGAGCGAAGGTTTGGAAGTTAAGGCAGAGAGATGTTAAAAACTTGTCTAAAGTCACAGAGCAAAGAAGGAACAGAGCTGGGATTCCTTTTTTAGCTTTTCTGAAAATTGGCATATGTTCGCAATACATGTTTGCATGCATTTGAGATACTGACACACATACAAAATAAATCTTCGGTAATTTTTGATCCCTTTTGCTTCCATCCCTACTTGCTGCTTTTCCTCCTTCCCCTGATCCCCTTCCTCTTCTCCCCCCTCCAAAAATCTTGGATTTGAGCACATGAGCACCTAGCAAGGTTTACGTAAAACATCACTTTGGCCATAGCACTTCCTCCATATGATGCCCAAAGAGATGATGGCAAGAAAAACAACTGAAAATCACATTTTGACTATACTGCCTAGTCTAGCTACTACAAATACACTGATCCTGTGGGAGCGAATCTTAGGATAAAGAAACGAGGATCTTCCCATGTGAAAGCCCATGTTTCTCTTTTCTTCATATCACCTATACTGCATGGTTTCAGAACATTTCCCAAGCAGTTTGAAACATGGAGTTGACTTTGTTAATGGGAACCATATATGTGGTCTGGTAGCAGTTTCCTCTTGGTTTGTTGACTGTATTTAACAGTCTAGTACTAAGTAATCAATTCTTTGAATGTTAAATAGCTATATTTTATAGGACTGTCTCTTAAGATATAAACATTCCTTTGGAAGGAAAAATTCCAACCCTTTGAAAGGAGGAAACCTACACAGCAATGTATCCTGAAAAAGTATCCACAGAATAGCAGTTAAGGGTGGCAGGGAAGGGAAAAGAATTAGGAAGAAGGATTTCCCTGAAAAAGTGTCAGTGAGAAATTGCTTCTCTAGAAATCACCGCATTTGTATGTGGCAGCCTGATGATATAGTTTCATAAAATTTCAAACAGCAATATACACAGATTATATGGATGTGTAACATTGATGTCCTAGTTATTTCAAGAAAAAAACCCACTTAATTAGAAACTCTGTTAACCATTACAAGTATAGTCATACTTTTGAGACTATTTTGCCCTTGATAAGGATAAGAGAGGTTACTTTAAAATGTGTCTGAATGGTACTATCAGGTCACTAAGGAGAAGATGGTATAGCATCATAAATAAATTATATGTCTTGGTAACAATCAAATGTTCCTTCAAACTGTGGTTATGTTAGTGATCATATGCCAATAGTAAAAGCTGCTGATCTCTGCTGTGAGTTAGCTCTAAAATATCCCTTGAAAGCCTCATGTGTTCAGAGTTGGGCTTTTAGAATGCAATTGGATTGGGCAGGGGATGCTCTTGCCTTGCACGCACAAAACCCTGGGTTTGATCTCCGGCAGCAGCAGCACCATCACCATCACTACTACAACAAAAAACAAAAACAAACACAAACAAACAAGCAAATTATCTCTTAAATTAAAAAAAAACACAATCATACCACGAGGGCACTGACTTCATTCATTGATGAGTTCACAGCCAAATGTACTGCGAAGAGATGGGGCCTAGCTGTGGGTGTGTCATTGAGCTCATGGCTCTGTCTCTCCTCTCTCCTCTCTCCTTTCTCCTCCTCTCTCCTCTCTCCTCTCTCCTCCTCTCTCCTCCTCTCTCCTC
>PVJX010037548.1:0-16867 GCA_004027295.1 Dolichotis patagonum
ATTATTATTATTATTATTATTTATTGTGGTCCTTTTAAAACATTGATCTAGCATCTAGAAAGCATAGCACCTTCTTTAAATGTTAATATTTTAAAACATTTTTTACCACGGTGAAACAAAATGTAATGCCAACACAAACTTCCTATATATTTTTCTATACCTTTTTTGAAACAAGAATTGTAAAAAGTAACTTTGAGTAATATATATGTATATTTCAAAATGCCAGTGTCAGGGTACAACTAGACCCAAAAAGAAAATGGAGTAGTCAGCACCCAGCCTGAGAAACACCCCAAATCACCATGGAGGCCACAGATCCAAATGCTGACCAACAAAAGCCAGTCACGTTAGCAGCTCCCCCAAGGGTCATTACCACTGTGATGAGAATTTCTTAAAACACTGAACATCTCCACTCCAAAATGAGATAAAACACAATAAGTCTGCAATTTACACAATACATTCCAGGAAGATCCACTGCCTACTAAATGCACACAAAATATATTGTATTCATTAGTATAATAATGTTGGTTCCAGGTTAGTCAATTCTCAGATTTTTCACCTATACACATGAATGACTAGTAGGGTCCTTAAAACACTCATGGGATGAGGGCCTATTACCAGTATCGGATGTCCAGCATCCCTAGCTCTAGTTCTTCTTTATTGTGGAGTCCAAAACTGTGCTCCCACAAAGTTGTGAAATGCAGTATGGACAATAACATGCCTATTAAAAACCAACAGCATAAGAGCTAAAATACCACACTAGCACATGTGTTAATGATGAAAGAAGGTGAAAGAGGAAAAATGAGATTGGTTCAAAGAACAACTAAAAGGAACTTCTTAATATTTCTAACACCCATGTCTGAAGAAGCAAAGATTGAGCCAGGCATGGTAGCACACTCCTGTAATCCCAGCACTAGGGAGGCTGAGGCAGGAGGGTTGTCACAAATTCAAGGCCAGGCCTGGGCTACATAAATAAATAAATAAATAAATAAATAAATAAATAAATAGATTGAGTGCTTATAAAAGACCTCTCCTTGGCAAATTCTCTCTCTTCTCAATCTCCAGATTCAGTTAGCAGTTGAAGCTTCAAAGAAAAGAGTGGCTACTTGCTCCCCCACCCTCTCCAACAGCCCAGAGGGGAAAATTACCCTTTGACCCCCAAAGCCATTTACTAATGACCTGCAGCATGAGATTGGATGGCTTTTCTCATTAGTGCATGACTACATTGCAAATGTTATTGCCAGCTAGCCGATTATAAAAGCATAAAGAGAAAGTAATTAGCACAATCATTTTACATAGAGTAAATTTTAGTGCAGCCAGTTTGTCAGAGATGCAATTTCATGGGATCACAGCCATGCATTAATGGAGTTATGGGAAACTGTTAATTTGTTATTTGAAATGAAGTCCTTATCTCTGACCAGTTAGTTCAGCGAGGGCTCGATGCTAAGGAGGCCAGCAGCGCAGGAGGTCTGCCTCCGGCATGGTCCACTTTGACTTTGTATGTCGCGCAAGGGCTGCTTGGTGCTCCCCATAAACCAGTGCAGGGAAAGCACTGCTCACCCTAGGTAGAATACATTCCAGGGTTCCAAGAATATAGATGAGTGGGGAAGACGTGTAGGGAGAATTTATATTGAAAGTGAGATGGCACAAGGCCTTTTTGTAATGACAGAGCTGCTCTGTATCTGGACTGTTGTGGTAAGGTCACAATTCTATCCATACAATGAAGTTCTATCAAGTTAAACACACACGGAGTACAAGTAACACTGGGGAAATCTGAAGAAGGATAGTGAGCTCTATCGAGGTTAGTCTCTTGGCTAGGATATTGGAGTACAGCCTTTGGTGATGTTAATTTAAAGTAAACCAAATAAAGGGTACACAGGATCTCTCTGTGTGACTGCTTACAACTACATGTACATCTACAACTGTACCAATAAAATTTTTATTTTGAATGAAAACATGCACATAGAATTGGCTATGAATAAGTAGAACAAGCCAGTCAGCAGTCAGCAGAGAATTCAGGGAGAAGGGCCCAGGAGACTGTATCTCCTGAACCATATCTTCATGCTCCAAATGCATAGTTCTTCATCTCTTCTGCGTAAAAATATAAACACTAGATTTCAAATTTCTCTAATCCTGTCAATTTTATTCATATTAAATATTGTTGGTCTCATTACTCAATCAAGTGTGAATTCCTATTGTTTAGATTTTCATTCAAAGAAAAAAATGAGAAAACAGTAATCTTTTTTTATAAAGTATGTCATCTCAAATACAAATCATCTGATATAAAATCATATCAACCCTCCTCTGAGAACAGAGTTCCTTATCAGTCAACCTTTTGAGTTAGTCAAACTAAGTATGCCTGAATATCATATTTAGCCTTAATGTACAAGTTTTAAAACTGATAAACATACACAGTTGAGATTTGGAGTGGGTTTCAAAGTGATTATATAGAATTTTTAATTGTTGCATTTTATCTGTAGATTAAGGATTAAACTCATGCTTGCTAGGAGAGTACTTTATTACTGAGCTGTACCAGCAACCCTCTGTCGAGTCCTACCATGGGAGACTATTCAGGATTAAGTCACCAACAAAATGCATAGCTGCTTCTGCTTCTCATCTCCCTGAGTCCCCATGAACTCTTCTGTAAGGAAATGTTCCCCACCAATTGTGCTAGAGAAATGCTGTGTCACACACCCAACCTTTCATCTCTATACTGGGTTGAATGTGGTTCAGGAATTAATGTCTACCTGGAACTTCAGAATGTGCCTGTATTTGGAAGTAAAGTTTTTGCAGACATAAGCAAAGTGAAGAAGGAGTCATACTGGGTGAGGGTGAATCCTAAATCCAATGACTGACTTTCTTATAAGAAGAGGAGACGACATGCAGGGACACCCTTCAGGAAGTAGCCCATGTGACCATGAAGGTGAAGATGACCGATGCCACTCCAAGTCAAGGAATAACCAAGTTGGTCAGCAACCACCAGAAGCTAGGAGAGAATCATAAAACACATTCGTTCTTAAAGTCTCTAGAAAGAGCCCACCCAGGCAACCACTGATTTCAGACTTCAGGCCTTGAACTGTGTGCCAATAAGTTTTTATGGTATTGTGAGCTGTTACAGCAGCGCTAGGAAATAATTAGAGCAACCCATCCCAGAGATCTGCAGCATATATTGCCATGTTGAAAGCTTTAAGAAATCCTGAAAGACCCCAAATATATTTAACCATAGAAGAATTTTCTCCATAAATATCCATTAATCTTCCATGGAACATACTATGAAACTGCTACGTTAGACAATTTTAAATTTCCATGAGCACATGCATCACTTGAGGAATTTATTAAGATGATGATGCTAATCATCAAGCTTGCTATGAGGCTGGATAGTCTGCATGTTTTATAAGCTCTGAGGTAACACTGATGCTTCTCAGCCTGGGACTATATATGTAAGTTTGAAAGCCCATGCATGAGGAGGCAAGGAGATAGTGTGAATTATCTCCACATCTTGCTTGTGTAGCTTAAATGACAATAATTTTGCTATGTGTGGTAGTTTGATTTTGTTCTCAGCTCTTTGTCTCCCATATGGCTTGCCTTGAGCCACAGAATGTTCATGGATATGTAAGAATATCAGTGGATGAAGAGAGTCTGTTTCTTTAGATTGGGCCCTAGAATAAAGACATGACCCAATCCAACTAGTGACCTGAAATCCAGCCTGGCCCATCCAAAACCAGCCAATTACACACCTACAAGAGGAAAACAAATGTTTACATTATAAGCTATATTCATAATTTGACTTGGTTGGTAATCCAGCAAAAGCTAATAAGTATACTCTTTTGGTCTTCTACATATCTGCCCATAACTATGGATACAAATCTTAGGCATAAGCTAACCAGTACAAAATGAGTAAATGGTAGGCTTCCTACTCAGAGAGTTGACTATATAATTTAGGCAAAAAATGATACTCAGATAAAAGAATGAATTACAGAGTAAAATCACATAAGATTAAGATTAATAATAGTTTGATATAATCTAAGTAGGCTGCAGTCCTCAGAGAAAGGTATGGATGACCAATGTGTAGGTAAGGAAGTAGAGAATTCATTCTGGGAGTTTGACGATGTCCTCTGGAAAAAGTTTTCTAACAGAGAAAAATGTCACAGGCTAACAAAGTATTGATTGCAATGTTCAAACCACCTTTTCTGACCATTATGGGAAGGCTTACATACATTATAATACTGTGGCAGGCCATTTGTGACCATTTGGAGAAGAAAGGACATTGTACTGGTACATTATTCTCACCTGGCACAGTAACAAAGGGAGGCAGGATGAGGGGCAACCAGCGACTGGCTTTCAATAGCTGTGACAAAGTGAAGACACTGAAGCCAGGGGCTGCGGGTGGGAGTCAGCACACATTATTTGCCCAGTGGAGCTGGTAGAGGCTAAGAAATATTGGAGCTGGGAAAAAAAGTGCTTTGCACCAAATTACTTTTTATTTCTCACTTAATAAAAATGTCCTGGGCTGTCTTCAGTTATTGTGGCTGGGTTCATGATTCGTAGATCATAAATGTGTACATGGAACAATTCTTCTGATGTGCTGGGGATTAAGGAACTTCAGAGGGAGGAACGGTTCTGTTCAGAGCAACTGTTCTCCTTCCCCAGATGTCCGCTCACCTGCAGTACCCACTGGCAAGGGGAGACATTGCCACAGCCATAACCCAGGATGCAGAATCAATGCACAGTACCACCTGGACCTATGATAATTCTAATTTTTTTGAAAGTTAGAAGTCTTCATAGATGATCTGTTTCCACAAACTCATTTTGTAGGATGTGAAACTGAGGCCAAAGAAAGTAACATGCCCAACCTGGTAGGAGCCCTGAGCAAGAATCCAGGACTTGGGATCTACAGCCCATTGTTTTTGCCTGTGGAACAAGAGGCTTTCGAATGGCGGCAGGAGCTTTGTATTTTATCCGCAGCCAGCCCTGCCGGGGATCCACAGTGGCTGCCTCCAGACATGGTCCCTGCCGAAGGAACTTAAAGGCAGCTCTTCCTCGGAAAAGGAAGCACAGGACACACAGAAGCCAAATTATGGCCAATAGCAAGGGAGAGTGAACATGCAGCAGGCTCTGGACACCTCAGATTGTCCTGACCCCACACCAGTACCCCACCTCCCAACAACTGGACCAGAATTATGACAGTATAGAGAGGCAGTAACCAAGAATGTAACAGCTAACATTTACTTAATGTTTTATCTCAACTGTCTTATTCAACCTCACCAAAACCCATGTGAGAGATGTGGTAACTAAAGCTTAAATTCTTCAGACCCTTGATGCACACATGTGAGTAAAGAAAGGGTTCAAGGGTGAAATCTGTACTTTAGGACTTTTGCCCATAACCTCCACTGCTATCTATACAGTATATCTATACTGTATATCTATAACCTCCACTGTGTACTTTGCCACTGAATTAATTTCTATACAACACATGAAATAAAACATAGTCACATTCTCCTCACTCCACCCCACCAAAAAGATTCTGCCATTCTCAGACAAGGGTGCTTGCCCCACCCTTTACCCAAAGATGAAAAGATTATCTTCTCTCCTAGGATTTAAGAGTGTACAGGGTCTGGAAGGACCTGGAAGAGAAATGAAAAGACCAAGTCTTACCAAAGAAAGTTACATCAGTCTACAAGTAAAGCAAGGAGAAAAGAGAAATAAAATCAGATAAACATAGTGATGGAAGTAAATAGCAACTTCCATAAGAAGCTCCAGGCAGTGTTTGATGCAAAAGGATAGGAAGCAGAAGTGCTTCTGGGGATTCAAGCATTTGGTTGACAGAATAAAATGGAGGTGCTTTCATATTATTGTATGCTTACAAAGTTGTATGTCAGGAATGTGACACCATTCCACAGGTAAATAACTCGAATGAAGCACAACCCTGAGACTGAAGTGTATAAATCCAATTGGCTCATATCTATTAATAAATAAGGAGCAGAAAATTTCCCTCTGTGCAAACTTGCTATCCATAGTGAGGTTAGGGTAATTCTGCACAAACACAGCAGACTCACTACAAATGCCACCAACCATGCTAAGGGCAGGAGAGCAAGGAAGGAACTGGCAAGTCCAACATCTTGTGCACATACGAAGAGAAAATAGCAAAAAATAAGTGCTCACAAAGAACAGTTTTCCAAACACACAGACAATGCCCTCTGGGCACCTGGTGACCTAGTTGAAAGGTGGGAGGAGGTGTGTCTTCACAGCAATCCTCCTGAAGATGGAGGCAGAAAAACACTGTCTTACTCTATTCTCAAAATCCTTATATACTTTCAGTTTGCGAAAACCCAAGGAAGCATGGATTATATGCTCTACCTTTACTGAAATATTTAAAAAATGTAAATCAGAAGATACATATATTATTATTATTATTATTAGTCATTATTATTTCACCTTGAAGAAAAAGATAAACCCAAAACTCTGGAAATCTGAAGCAACAAGGCCACAAGTTCAGCCTCACCTGGTCAACTTAGAAACTTAATGAGATCCTGTCTCAAAATAAAAAAAGGGCTGGAAATAAAGCTGAGGGTTCCATATCAGTACTTCAAGAAAAAAAGGAGAAGGAGGAGAAGGAACCAAAGAAAGAGAGAAAAAGGAAGAGGAGAAGCAGGAGAAGATGAAGGAGGAAGAGATGGAGGAGGAGGAAATCTGCCATTTGTGATAACATGGGTGAAGCAAGAGGACATTACACTGAGTGAAATAAATGAGACACAAAAAGAATACTCCTGCATGATAGCTCTTATGTAGTATCTTTTGAAAAAGAAAACATCAAATTCACAGAGAGTAGAATGACAGTTAACTGGGGTAGGAAGGTGGAAGAAACAGGAACATGTCAGTCACAGGTACAAATTTACAGGTACACAAAATGAGTAAGTTTTTGAGGTCTAATACACTGTATGAGGACTACAGGTAATAATCTAGTTCTGTATAATTGAAATATTCTTTTTTTCTTTTATTTTAGCTTCTTAGTACATATGTGTAGTATATAACATTTGCATTCCTTGTGAGGCACTGGTACATAACACATACACATAACATGTACATAGCATGTCTGAATTCCTTTTCTCATCCTCTTTCCCTTTTCCCCTTCTCCTCTCTACACACCCCGTGATCCCTTTCCCTTTATTATGTGTGTTTGCATTATGTAATGTTTACATTTCTTGTGTGAATTAGTACAGATGTGTAACATATCCCAATTCCTTTTTTTAAACTTAACCCTTCCCTTCCTCCATCGCTTTATCCTCTTTCCCTTTGATAATAATTTATCTCCCTACTTCCTATTAGCTACCTCTTACTGTGCTCCTTATTTTTACTCTGGGTTTCTCATATAAGAGAAACCATGTGCTATTTAGGCTTGTGTGTCTGATTTATTTCACCTAGTATTATGATCTCAACGTGCCTCTATTTTCCCACAAATGCCTCAAGTTTATCTTTCTTTATAGCACTGTAGTACTCCATGTCGTGTAAATAACTTATTTCCTTTATCCACTCATCTCCTAATGCACATATAGGTCCCTCCCAAGATTTAGCTATTATAAAGTGTTCTGCTATAAAAAGTTCTTACCACAAAAAAATAATAACCAAACCTTACAAAGAGATGGATGTATTAATTAGTTGGACTGTAATAATCAATTCACCATAAATATACGTAGGTATATATAGACTACATGTTGTACATCTTAGATTTCAATTAAAAATACATGATGTATTTATATTGTATATGCTAATTTGAGGGACATACAACAGGGCAGACCTGTCCTGCAGGAGGGTAAATATTTCCATATGGGCTCCAGAATGACAAGGAGCCCTGGAAAGTGGATTTAGGAGATGACACGGAAACCACAGGGACTGTGAGGAAGCCCATGGGGAAGGGGAGCCCAGAGGTCGGAACTTTCAGCAAGCACAGCTTCTGAGTTGCTTAGCAACCCCTGCCTGGAGATTAAGAGTGAGTCTTTCACATGTCTGCAGTGAGCTATTTGTTGTAAGTAATAAAATTACATCCGAGACACCAAAGAGTTACTTTGGCTTTTGGAGGGGACAGGCACAAAACCAGAGCGGTCAGTCACCAAGATTTATTAGGTTTCCACCGCAAGCTGCCCTAGGGTTTAGAAAGAAATAGGAGACTGTCCCAAAGACTCTTTGAAACATTCATTACCCCAGCAACACGTACTCATATATGTGAAGTTACTGAAAAGAAATAAACGTACGTCTCTGAGTATTTTTCATTATATTTTGTGTGTTTTGGAAATGCACTGGTTTATCTTATTTGTTTGTGCATACAAATGTTCTCATGGCCATTTTAATGTAAGGAAACTCAACCTCTTTACAAAAGACTGCCTAAGGCAATGATAGAATAAATATGTAAACATTTTCCTAGGGTTAAGGTATAACAGAGTATTTTGTGACCCAATCAGTCTATTATTCCCTAAAGTCATTAGTATGCAAAAATAGGCTTGATAAAAACAGTTTCAGTACAAAGTATATTTGGAAGAGAAAGAACTGATATACCAACCCCTCCAGCATCAAAAAAAAAAATATAAAGGAATCCGAAGTAGTTCCTTTCCAACATACCCTGGTTGACAAAGAAGTGCATGAGGTTCTAGAAATAAAATGACTTCTAGATAGAGGAAAGTCTTAAGTGGATTCAAAGATGAGGTCTACACAGTGAGCTAGTTTTGCATGTAGATGACACTTAAGGATCTCTAGTCCATGTCATTGGCCTGGGAAAAATGACCATGCATGTGGTGTGAAATGAAGTGAGACACAGATCACAGTTGGCATCTCTAGAATGTGATCATCCTTCCTCTTTCACTGCCCTGGGAGCAGGCACAGCAAATAGACAGGCTGGGTAGAGGCACAGAGTATGTCTCCCACATACGTAGACAGTGGCGAGTCGGGGCAGCTCAGACACTTGGGTCTCCACACTCGTAGGTGAGAGGCAGACAGGCACGCTTAGGAACAGCATCCGCTGATATATCCAGAGTCCTGACAGGCAAGCAAGGCAAGGACCACAAACCTGCTATGATTCAGATTCAACACTTGCCCAAGGGTGCAAGTGTTGAGGGCTTGGCCTCCAATGTGGAGATATGAGAGATAGTGGGACCTTTAAAATGTAGGGCCTAGGTGAACATAATAAGGTCACTGGGGATACTTCCATTGCAAGGAATAAATATGGTTTCTGTGGGACCCCAGTTAGTTCCATAAAATTGAATTGTTATAAATAAGACTAGACTCTCCCTAATCCCTTATTCCCTGTCCTGCCATGTGATCTCTCTTTCTCTCATGGATCACCACCAAGGAGGTTCTCACTAGGGGCCAAATCAATAGGCCCACCAAATCTGAGGCAAAGCCTCCAAACCTGTAAGCTAAGTAAATCTCCTTTCTTTGTTAAGTATCTATCCTCAGGTATTTTGTTATTGCATCAGAAAACTGACTTAATACTACACCAGACTAAAAACATCTCATTTATTAAATGGCCTGTTGGAATTATTGCTGGTTTTAATATAACCCAGAGAAACAAAAAAGAAATGGAGAGATATGTACCAAGAATGCTATGGGACAATCCATATCACATATCTCTCCTTAGAGTGTGATGCAGCCTGGTTAATGTTCCCATCCACATAACCACCTACCCACCTAACAGAAGTATTGTTCTATTCAGATATTCTGAGATGACACTGAACACATTTGTTTTTCACAAATAAATGCTTATTTTACTTTTAAGGGAAAATATGACCAAGAAAAGGAGTTCTTAGGTCCAGAATCAGTGAAAGACATCCATTAACCAGACATTAGTGATGTTAACATCACACACTAAGAAATGCAAATATTAATTTTAGACAAAAATGACACTGAAGGACTTAGGAATGGGATTGTAAGATGGAAAACACATTCAGATATGGGAAGAATAAAGAAAAAAGACAAAACATATTTAATAAAATGTTGATTGTTATCAAATCTCTGCAGTGATGAGCAGAAAGGGTTCATTATACTTTCCATGTTCTTAAAATAGTGTGCAAAAAACAAGGAGAGGCAACTGAATTTTCAGTATCCTCTGCATACTTTGTCATCATCAAAGTCAGCCCAAACAATATGGGACTGGTTATAGTGGCAAAAATCTTAGATCCATACAAATAGTCTCTCTAGTTATTTAACTACTAGAATTGCTTGAATTCAGACATGTAAGGTTCAGTTGAACATTTTCCTTGGGTCACAGTATATTATCAGCAGCTTGCACAAGTCTCCTCAGGTATTGTATCTATGTCTACATTTCCTCCAATTCCTCTAACCCACTTATACACATACCCTTATCATTTGATTAAGTACAAGATTTTTGCATGTGTTCTTGAAAACACAATTTCTATGCAGAGGTAAATCATAAATACATTCATTTTTTAAAATATCAAACTGGATCTCTATAGATTAGTTATTTTAAAAATCATTTATTATTGAGAAATGTATAGTGCATTTATGTGGAACAACCTACAGAAATGTCATTAACCATATAGAACATATTCCAGTTTAGTCCTTGAAGATATAAATCAGTGACTGAAATATTATAAGATTTTTCCTTCATCAATAGTGATAAAATAGTGCTAATGTTTTTTGAATTCTATGAAGAATGTACAATCTTATGAGATCTTTCTCTAGAAAGCTTAGATCAAATGCTGATTTTACCCTCAACAGAGCAAATACTAATGCAATAAAAGATTCTGTGTTTCCAATTACCTCTGCTTTACACCTGGACTGCTATCATCTGGCATCTTGCCACTACAAAACTACTTACATGGGAGTGATCATCCCATAGTCAAACTCTAACTTACAAATGAAAAATGACAGCATTCGACAGATGTTCCTCAGTTAGCGGGGGGAAGGGAACACCAGGAGAGACACAAGACTGAAGGATGTACTAAAGCTAAACCATCACTGAAAACCTGCCTTGCAAGAATTCCCATAATGACCATGGAGAATAGAATTAAGAATCCCTGTAGATTACAGTCCTGGTTGGCTCCACTGAACAGCATTGGTAATTTCTTTTGTTTATGTTGTAAGTAAATCCCCCTCCTTTTTTAAAAACATTTTCACTTTGTCTAGAAATGTTTACTAGAAATATTAATGCATTGTTGCGAATAACATTACTTGACATTTTTGCTTAACTCACTGAAATACATCTTTCTCTTCTTTTAATTCTTATGAGGAAATTAATTTTGTGTTAAGTGCTTTTTAATTACTGCTTTAAGAAACTAAAAATCATGAAAATTAGGAGACAGGTGCACTAGGCAACTATCAAACTATAAACACGCCCTTCCCAACTAACAAATCAGGCACATTTGCAAAGTTTCTTAACAAATCCAGTGCTGAGAATTCAGAGTATTTTTCTCATCAAGATATGCTGCACAGTATGATCAGTTTTCTAGAAAAATAAAAATCTCTACAGCCTGAAAACGATGACAAATTGTTTTCAAACATTATTCTCCAAGTGAGATCCTCACACTACAGGGGGCTGCTGGACACTTTTGATGGGTCTGCAAAGTCAAATCTATTTTCTTGGAACATCCTGAGATGTTATTTACCTTTTCAATGTGTTGACATTTGCACTGATATCTCACAGACTGTAGTAGATAAAACCCCTGCATCCTTAACCCAAATCAAAGCAACAGCACTGCACCTGTAATCTTCAAGTCCTTCCTCACTAATTGCTCACAATAAAATAAAAATGCTTGTTTCACTTAAGAAAAGGCAGAGAATGTGTATTGTGTGTCTGCTGCACAGAAAGTTACAGCAGAGGTCTACAGCAAAAAACACTAATGTGACTGCTCAGGTTGCAAGCTCAACTAACCACTTCTCTCCCAGGATGAAAGAAGGAACCAGTAAGGGTGATACACACTTTCAGATTGTGTCTCGAGTGACCCACCTCCTCTGAGCAGACCTGGCTTCCTAATAGCAAATCAGCTGTAACACCCTCACACGTAATCGCCTTCCACAACCTCTCCTATGAGCACATTAGGCTCCTAGAAGACATCTAGATACAAAGTGCAACATGCATTTATCCCTGGTATGCAGCAGTGAGTGGAATACAGCAGCTTTCTGATATCTACTTTCTAGAAGGGTGGAGGGATACATGGATGGGTGGATGTATGGATGGATGGACAGATGGATGATAAACAGATAGATGGTGAAACATCCTACAGGAAATAAAGGCTGAAAAGTAGAAGGTGTTTCAGCAATTTGAGAACAGGCACAATCCAGCTATTCAGCACCACTGGCAAGATACATTAAATATTTACACATGAAAAAGATAATTAATTAACCTTACAGTGGAACACATAAGAATACATTCTTATACATAGTTTGGATTTGTTGGTTATAAATAAACATAGTACTGAAAAGCTAGAAAGTAGGGTTAAAAGAAATGGCAAATGAAACAAGGGCAGGTGATTCACAGGTCTCCTGGGAGTCTTAAAATTTTTAACTCCTTCTTGCCCTGGCACATGGGTTGACAGGAAAGGTAGAGCACTTTCAGAAGAAAAGAAGAAACAAACACATGATTCAATCTAAACTAACAACGTAGCTATCTGTCCCATATAGGGTTGTGAAAAGAGATAAGATCGTAAAAGGAAGATTATTTCACCTCCAGAAAAAAATGAGCATTCCAGTATACTACTCACCTTATAACTTATTCCAAATTTAAGTTGTACATAGCTATACATGTAGGATTTGTCTATCTCTTCCACACTGGAATAGCAATGAAACCTCCTAGGGGGGAAAAAAGCAAATATCATTACATGATTAGAGAGCACTCGGTTCTTAATATCTTTCAAAAGTGAGCATACATGACTTTTGAATATTCAGTTCAGGTGGAGTCACTGTGCACTTACTGAACACTTACTGCATACCAGGTGCTAAGCACCAGAAAACAAAGGTGACTATGCAATGGTCCTGCTTTCTATGAGCTCACAGTTCTAGAGAATGCAAATGGCTACATGAAAGAAAACCCAGTGTGTGCAATGGACCCACATACCGGCACATTCATTCAAAGCCACAGTCTCCCAAATTATGTCCCTCAAATAAAAGACAGAATGTGCTCTTACTTGGAAACAGAGTTTTTGCAGATATAAGCAAAGTAAAGACAGGGCCATATTGGGCCAGGGTGGATCCTAACTGAACCTTTAGACATTGGTAAGAAGTCAAAAGGAAGTTTTCAGGATGAGGTCCAATGAGCTTCCTGGAGAGAAATCATGACAGAGAGCAAACCCAGAGGCCCACCAGAAGCCAGTCCCAGACAGCTAAGTGGAAACAGGAGGCCTAAACAAGGGTGACTAACTTCTCCATGCAGAAGCATGGGACAAGGGTATCTTCTGAGATTTAAAGTTCGATAGTTATGGTGTCTCTGTAAAACAAGGAAAAGGTGGAATTCAACTCAGCAGATAAATATGTGTAGAAAAAAAATGCAGTTCAAAGGAAGCTGTGATGATGTTTTTGTTATCTCTTGTTCTTGCTTGTCTTTACCTTGGTTACCAGAAATTGGCATATATTCAACCACATAAAGTATATCCTAATAAAAATATCATTTCTGTTCCTCAGCAAAAACAAGCACAAATAAGCCCATGCATTTAAATACAATCAAACTAATTCTGCTACTTTGTTCTGCTCTTACATTTTATTTTTTTAAATGTATGTGAGCGAAGTTTTCCAAAGATGGCAGACTGGTAGGTAGCAGGAGAGGGACCCTCTCTGAGAGAGACAGCTTAAATGCCAGAATAGAGCACCCAGGAGAGACCCAAACAGAGAGAGATGGACTCTCTCAACCCAGGAAGAAATTAAAGTGTAAAAAAACCACTCAAATATGAGGTTTTGGGGCTACCATTAGAGAAGCTAAGATCAGCGAGCACAGCACCCTACTCAAGCCACCTGAATTCCTGCCCGAGACCAACCTGACCAACTGAACCTGTGCCGATGCGACTGGCTTGAGCGGCCCACAGTGTGGAGCTGAACAGCCCTGTGCACGTCTCGCCAGTACCTGGCCCTGCATGCAACCCACCCAGAGGTACTATGAATTCGCACTGCACAGAGGTCGGGTAGCCCAGCAGTTCTCAGGGACCTGCATCAACACGCAGTGAGTGATGGGAATAAGACCCTCGCACGGGAAAGGGGCAACCAACTGGACAACATGTTGGATTTGGGCAGGATAGCCCTAACTCCATAAGGAAGTGGCTTCATTTGGTCACTCCCCTCGCTGAGCGGATTGGTGGAATCTGCTTGGACTGGGCCGTGCCCCTGGCCAGACCCAGTGGGTCACTACAAATTAATTCCCTGAAGCTCAGAGCACACTGATGCAGTAAGGCCTGCAAAGGTTGACTGGCCCAGAGGAGAGGAGCCAGTACACACTGCCCTTACTTGAACTTCAATCTCTGATCACAGATTCCAGAGGGCAGAAGCCTCTAGTCTGCATGCTCCAGAGAAGCCTTAACCAAAAAGCAAAGGGGCTGGGAATTACACTGTACACTTGTATGGAAGGAACGAAAAACATGATGAGAGGGAGAAATAAGAAAAAACCCCCAGCCCCAACCCTGAGAACATTGATCCAAGAGAGGTAAATACAAAAAAGATTGAGGGCAGCAAACATGCAACATCAAGCACAGCATTAGTGGACATAAAGAGATACCTTCAGGACCTCGTAAGCAGGACCAAAACTGAAATATTAATTCAAATTAAACAAGAGATAAGCAGATTAATAAAAGAAAGGCTGGGCACCTCTCAAGAAGACACAGACTGAAGAATGGAGGAACACAAAAGGAGAGAAACATTTAATGAAGAATACCAAAAACAACTAGAATTCATGAAGCAAATTCAAAGAGATTATCAGGAAACTAAAGACTCCATAGAATACTGGCAAAACTGCTTGAAAGAAATCAAAGATAGACTATCAAAAATTGAATACAGGATTGCAATGTGTGATCATAAAAGGGAAGATCTCTTAAAAATAACTAGGGAGCAGGCAGTAACCATACAAAGACTAGAAGATGACAAGAGGATCTATAACTTAAGAATAAAGTACGTGAATGAAGAAGTAGGAGTCAAAACAGAGGAACTGCAAAGGCTATTCACAGAAATTATTAAGGAAAATTTCCCAAGCATAGAAAAAAGAAATGATATGCAGATGTATAAAGCATAGAGAACTCCAGCCACCTACAACCAAAACAGAGCTACACCTAGACACATAATAATTAAGATCCCAGAAATTCAATATAAGAACAGAATATTAAAAGCCATCAGAGAAAAGAAACAGATCACCTATAAAGGAAAACCCATCAAAATCACGGCAGACTTCTCAACACAGACCATCAGGTCAAGAAGAGCTTGGAGTGAAGTAATTCAAGCACTGAAGGAGAACAATCTCCAGCCCAGATTGATGTTTCCTGAAAAACTCTCTCTAGAAATTAATGGAGAAACAAGATGCTTCTATGACAAAGAGGAACTAGGAGAATTTGTGAGCACCAATCCAACCCTACAAAAATACTGAAGGACATTTTAGAGAGAGAGAACAAGAATACGAGCATCTCAAGAACAGTGGCAGAGAGGCCTCAGTGAATGGGGCAGACAGTGGATTGGAACAGAAAAATAGACAACCAATGGCAGAAAAACAGAATAGTAGAAATAAGGCAGAGAAGATTGGCTATAATCTCTAGTATAGATGGCCTTGAAATATTAACAGAGAGAAATACAGGCAGAGTAGATCAGGAAATAGGGTCCATTGAGATGTTCCATATAGGGTGGCAGTGGAACCCAAAACAAGCAGTGCACCCCATGGGAGTGAAAGGAGAGGAACTGTCTAAAAAAGGGAGACAGAGGATATTGTTAATTGGGTAACAAGATTTAAAATTTACATTATTCTCACCACTCTGCTTGGATGGATTATGTGCTGTTCCAGTTTGTCTACTTACACTAGACTTGAGGACATGCTCAGCTATCCCAAAAATAAGAGGACATATTATGGTAATCATCCCTAATTTCCTATCAACTTAATCTGTAGCCCTTTATAAGTTATACTGTCTTACCATGACTAATCTTATTTTAATCCGGTTTGTCAGATTGCTACTTTTTATTGACTGATTTTATTTCAATCTGTTGTGATGGATAGCATCAAGTCTAAGAGTATAGGCAACTACACTGAAGATGACAAGATTCACTAAGATACCCACTCTGGTTTGATTATTACTTGCTTTTGAAGTCTTATGATGTCTCCAATGCTTCATTTTTATTAATGTTGTTATATACTGCTGAGCCATCATGGTAACCATTGTAGATCACCTTGTATTGTGGTTTTATATGACTGTTTTGCTTCATGCTTTTCTAGGAATTGTTTTGTTTTGTCTTGCTTTGTTTTGTTTTTACCTCTAATACAGAAAGGATAGATATACATGTAGAGACTCCTGCATGTGTAGAGCTTATAAACAGTTTATGAGAACCAACTATATAACACATGTTGAAATGAACAACTACTCTGAAGAAAAAGAGACACTACAGTACCCAGTGCTGATTCCAGCATGTCATGATGTGAAATCCAGCAAAACTATCACTCCTTGTTCAAAGTAATTTTAGCTTGTTTTGTTTTGTTTAAGTTCAACACACATGAAGGTATGGACAGCTGTTTTGAAGAGAATGAGAGACAGTATGACAACCATTCTTGGCTTCCCTATTGTCTGGTATTGAACACCTGAAATGCCCTCCTTGTCCTGCCTAAATCAGTTCCATACAATGTTGTTTCATGTGAATTCCCTGTATGTGACAATATGGACAACTATTTGGAAGAAAACAAGAGTTAATA
>PVJX010037549.1:0-16868 GCA_004027295.1 Dolichotis patagonum
TTCAAAGGAGTGAAATGTTTTATTGAAGAAACTCCAAGGAGGGAGGAAAGAAGCCTAGGAAAGAGACAGCCTGACAGGTCGACAGATGGAAACAGCCCCTTTCATGCATGTGGCTGAAAGCTGAAAGTCAGTTCCTCTGAAGGTAGAGTGGTAGTTCACAGATCCATGGTGCCTTTCATCTGCCTGCTCACATCTTTGGATGGGTGGGAACTCCAAAATTCTCAGCCAGCCTATAAGAAGCAGAAATGGGGGCCCAGGTGCAGAGCCTACTCAGCTGAAGGAATGGAGACCCTGGAATTTGTAAATCTGACTTTCTATTCAATTTAGCCATGTCTATACAATGAAGATAGACGAATTGTTTTTCACTAGGTGGTTGCAAGGTAAGTAAAAATTATGTATGTGAATCGTGTGGCATGTAATGGGTACTCAAGAAATTTACCTTCCACGTCTCTTCTCCAGAAGCTCTTAACAGATGCATGATCCAAATATCCTTGGCCAGTTATTTGATTCCTTAGATCAGTTTTCTTGAGTGAAAACACACACAAAATAGGAAATAATGACACCCTCTCCTGCTTGATGAGAAAACCAAAAAAATTATGTTGTCAATGCAATCCAAGAAGTCTTATTAGTTGGCAATAACTTCATTTTGGATAAACTTCCCAAGTCATGATATTGCCATTCTGTAAAAATATTAATGAATAAAAATAGATATCTCTTTTCAGTTTACACAGCTAACTGTTCACTTCAGATATTATGGTCTGTTCATTATGGTCTAGTCTAATCCTCGACAGTTCTTACCTCACCTAATCTGTTAATCACCTTCTGAAAATTTATTAAGTATTTTAAAAAATATTTTAGGATCAAGATGTAATTCAACTGTAAGGATTACTTTCAAAAGACTTCTAGGTAACTTCAGGAACACAACCCTTTCCCACACCAAGCTAGCATAAACTTTTTTGGAAAATAAAACTATGGTTTAGTATTCTTTCCAAAGAAACAACTCAATTAAAATCTGGTTTCTAAATGCAGTTGGCTTCAGTCTTTATGCTACTGTTCTTTCAGGTTGCACTGGCCACTTTTAGCACCTCCTTGCAGACTTACCTACTGCCTTGGGTTCAGTCATTCTATGGGCTCCTATTTCTTAAATTGCTTAACAGCGCATCTCAGTCTCATCCTTGGTCTAATCTACTTCTTCACTTTTTGATTATAGAAGGTATTCCCCTTCTGTAATCAAATGGTGTTTTATCCTTCACCATTCCTTTTTTCACTGTGTGGGATCTATCTTGGTTGAGCCTATCACTTCTCTCCTGGATTTAATTACTGCTCATATACTGATGGTCATGCAACACAGATGGTGTTTGTTCACCACGAGTAACATTTGCACCTTTGTGTTTTCCATCCCCTGCAGTTAGTTGAGGCCATAAAGTAAATTCTGACAGAGAAATGAGAACAGACATAATGTGTCATTCCCAGGCTGAAAGTGCAAAAGAGCCATATGTGGTTTTTTAGTCTCTCTCTTACTTTGCATAAATGATCAAGTAGGTCTCCTGTTATGATGCAGAAGTTACAAGATGAGGCAATCTTTCAGTTCAGATCACTATTTGATGATGTAGATCACAGTCTTTTAGCAACAGATACTTCACATGGTGTATGAATGAGAAATAAACTTGGTTTTGGGGCTTAAGCCACTGAGATTTGAGGACTACCTGATAGTGCAACTTATATAACCTATTCTTTGCTTTCCAAGTCTAGTATCTAGCCTAATGTCAACCAATGGTAGCTAATAAATTACTTTTTAACAAATAAAAATCAATATTTTAGCCCTGGTTTCTTTGCAGAGTTTTGCATGAACATACATCATCTCACCGAAGGCCTTCCTTACCCTTACCTTCATCCTTTTACTGACTTTCTACAGCATCCTGTTTGCGTTTAGAGCACCATGGTAATGGCTTCATTATAGTACAAGAATGTGAAGGAGACTGTGCTCTACTTGACAGGCAAAGAGGAGTCCAAAGGGCCCACTTGGATTTTCTCAGGATATGTTTCATTTGGAGATTCTGTCCAGTTTCTTCCCTGGAAATCTGTCTTACTCACTTCTTCATCACTGGAACAAAATACTTTACACCACAATTTTAAAAAGGACAGATTTATTTTGATTCATGCTTTAAAAGTTTCAGTCCTTTCATGGCTGGTCAGCTCCAGGCAGAAGTAGCATGGTGGAAGAATCCAGCGGAGAAAACTTGCTCACCTCATGGGAGCCAGGAAGCAGGGATGAAAGGAGGAACCAAGGAGGGACATACACTCCTCCAGGTCATACCCCAATCACGTGTCTCTCTGGTCATACCCTGCCTTCCAACAGTAAGTCAGCCATGGCATCCCTGGAATCCAATTACCTTCAAAACATATGAGGTTTTGGGTGCCTTTGTAGATATAAGCCATGACAGATTCAGAATCGTCCAAATGGACAATATTCAGTTTTTAAAAATCCCCCTTCCCTTCCCTTCCCTTCCCTTCCCTTCCCTTCCCTTCCCTTCTGTTCCTTCCTTTCCCTTCGTTTCCCTTCCCTTCCCTTATCTTCTCATTTTCTTCCTTTTCCTCCCTCTTTCTATCTATTCGTTGTTCTTTCTGTCTCTGTATCAGAATGACTGGATTCAGATTCCAAGCTCTACCATTTATTAGCTGTCTGACCCTAGAAAGTTTACTAGATTCTCTAATTCTTATTTCTCTCATTTGGAAAACAGGAATCGTCATGTTCCTCTTAGAGATTTTCAACTCACTGACCTACCGTGAAGATTAATAATATAAATATGAAATATTTAGAACAACTCCTGATACAAAATAAGCATTCAAATATTCACCAATAGTACTACTTTCTTTGATATGTTCGACAAACAAATAGTAATCAACATTTAATAATAATTCATAATCCTGGAATCTAATTTAGGTTGATTAGTACTTTGGATTTGGGCCTATGCCCCATTCATTTGCCCAAAGCCTTCTGTCTGAAGGGTTGCACCAACACTTCATACTGGAGTTTTAGTCACTTGACTTAAGGCTTGTTCCTCCTTAAAACAAAAACACCACATAAAATCTTATCAATCATTTATAATGCCCTCATTGAAGTAGGCCCAGACAACCCCAGCTGGAAATAGTAATACCTCATATTTGTATAGCTCTTTACATTTGACAAAGCACACTCACCTACTCTTGGTCTTGTGATCCTCAGAACCCTATATGGGTGAGGAGGAGCAGAGATGATTATGATTATTTCTGTTTTAAAGGAGAGAACATAGATTTACATACTTTAGGAGTCAGTTGCCCATGGATGACATACCAAGGAGCTGGAACTCAGTGTCAAGTTTTGTGGCTCCTGGACACAAGCTTTTTTCATTCTTATGTAACTTCTGAACCTGTAGCTGCAGTATAACATTTCGAGCCAAGATTGACTGAGTTTAGACTCAGCTCTGTCACTCGTTGGTTAATTTTGGGAATGGCTTTTAATCTTTGTATACTTTAATAACACCTATAAAACAAGGTTGATATTAGTTGCTGATGAGAGCCCTTGGGAGATCAAATGAGATTATTTATTAACAGTACATAGTTAAAGATTGTTAGTCCTTAGCACTGACATTGCTAAGTATTTATAACATGTGATAGAAAGGAAACTTGATGTAGCATCTTTTCACACAAGAAATTTTTAAGTGAGAATCCAGAATCTCACATTTGAGAGAATAGATGAGAGAATAGATGGTGGTGGAACTGAAGAGAGACTTCAAAAATGGTGTGGTCCATATTACTGTTTTTTGTTAGATCATGGAGCAGAACTGTCGACAGTCTCATTGCTTGAATGTGTACTTTGTATGTTTTAACTTTGTAACTTGAACAACTATTTCCAAGATGACAGTATGTAAGTTATCAAATAATGACTTCTCAGTATTTTTTGTTTTTTTCTTTTTTCCCCTCCTTGGAATCTTGTATTGTTGCTACCCTTTTTTCTATTTTGTGTGCTTTGTTTTGTTTTTAAATAAAATTTTTAAAAAATGGTGTGGTCTTATTGGGTGGGGAAGGAGAAGTAGGGCAGGCTTTGAATTATTTTTACAGGCTATTATGTTTAGCAAGAGCTCTGACATATAGCTGGCTTATTATTGTCTCACAGGTTGTATTAATCAGTTCTCTACATAGAAACAGAACCAATCTCTCTGTCTCTGTCTCTATCTTTTTCTCTCTCTTGCTGTCTGTCCCTCTCTCCTCTCTTGCTCTCTCTGCTATATGTGCAGGTATTTTAGAACCAAGCCTGAGTTCATGTCCAGGTCCCTGTCTATCTATCTATCTATCTATCTATCTAGATCTATAGTAAGCAAACTGGAGATCAGGAGACCAAATATTAATTTCATAAGAAAAAGAACCAAGAAGACTCAGTTAAAATCTGAGAGCAGAAAAAGATTAATGTCTGAGTTCAAATCAGACAAAGGGAATCCCCCTTACTGGAAGAATTTAACCTGTTTTGTTCTATTTAGACTTTGAACTGGTTGAATGCAGGTCACCCACATCAGGAGGGCAGTCAACTCAGTCTACTGACTCAGTGGATTCATGTGATATTTTAGTCAACATTCAATGTTCAACACAGAGTAGTGGGTAAAGATACAGTAAACTATTAACTGAATTGCCGATGCTATCTGTGGCACACAATATTCTCTTGTCTCGAATGAATAAACACAGAAAGTACTTTTTCCTGGCAGGGGATGTAGCTAAGTGGTAGAGTTTGCCTAGCACATTAAAAGTTCTGAATGCCATCCCCAGTACTGCAAAGCAAACAAATGTTATTCCCATCTGCCCACCTTAACTCAAGAGGCACAAATTAGCAAGTGCTGTGGTTTGTGTCTAGATGTCCTCCCAAGACCTCATGTGGTCATACTTGGGGCTTTTCAGAGGTGGTTGAATGGTGGGTGTGTGATGCTGGCATTAGGGATGTGTGATTACAAAATCACCCCACTGGCTGGTTGGTACTGCCCTAATCCTGGTAGCCTAGATAAAGAAGCTGTTGTCTGTTGCTTACTTTGCTACCTTCTGCTCACCATAAACTGTTTCTTGTCTGTAATGCCTGTCTGCCATGCCACCCTGCCTTGGGGTCAGCTGACTATGGATTGAAACCTCTACAAAATATGAGTCAAATAAACCTTTCCTCCCCTAACTTTGGGACTTAGGTATTTTGTTTTAACAATGAGAAAAGTAACTAAGACAGCAAATCACAACTGGTAAGATTATTTATAAATTTACTACCCTGTATAGAGAAAGTAGGAAATAAAAAGAACTCCTTTCCATATGGTTACAGGCAAGGAAATCAATAAATTATTATTCCATATGATTATAGGCAAGACCCAGTAAATTATAGTAACTTACACAAGGTGAAAAGAGCAGAAACTAGAACCCAAGCCCCTGAATCTCTGTCTAGGGCCTTTTACAATTACCATGTGCTGCATTCTTGACATTCTTATCTGTAGGAAGATAATTCAGTCATCAAACAAATATGTATATTTATATCTGAAATATCTACTGTGAAAATCCTGAATATTTACAATGTACTTTTATGGGCATGTGTTTAGCTTTAGCAGCATTTAAATCAGCATTAAATTAGCACAAACCCATCAGTGAAATGAATAAGACGTGGGAAAAATGAAGTGCTCCATTAATTAAGAAATTAATGATTGACAAATATGTTATTGAGCTCCTACTTGTGTGAGACATTTTATTTGGCTTCTGGGATACGTGATGTCTTCCCTTAAAGATTTTTATTTAGATAGGACCATACAGAAATAAATAAATAACTGCAACATACTATGTTTTAGCCTTCATGAGAAAGGTATTTATAAGAATTGTGTAAGTATAGATGACTATAGGAACTAAGAAACTTATTTTTTAAGTCTGTTCTGTGAAGCAAAGTTCATAGAAGTGGCATTGGAACTGAGTTCTGAGGTATAAATAGTATTATGCTAGTATAAATAGGAGAAGTCACTTTCAGGAAGAAGAAGAAAAACAAAACTTTGCAAAAACCTACACAAAAATTAAGGAACTTTAAGATGACTATATATAGCTGCAGTTTTGGGAGTGACCTAAACTTTTTGGGCAGAGCTGGGAAAAGTAGGTAAGGTCAGAGCATAGAAGCCTTGACTACTCAATTTCAGAGTTTGGCTATTAGCATGCATAAAATGAGAACCTTAAATTTTTTGAACACAGAAATAACCAGGGAGGGTTGAAATTTCTTTCCTTTATTGTTGTGGAATTTTTCTGCTATTTCGACAAGGAACATGGACTCCTAGGATCATTAAAGGCAGCAGGTTATTGCAAAAGAAAGGACCAAATGGTGTTAGTATGGAGGAAGGTCCCCTGGGTCAGGGACAGGGACAGAAGCCAAGTTAAGAGGTTGCTGCAGTTTGGGGACACACATTTCTGAGCAAGTGGATCAAATGGGAGATGGAGATGAAGCAAAGTGAAGGGATCTGAGGGAATGTGCAAGGGAGGAATGGAGTTAAGACAGAGGAGATGTCAGAGGGTAGGAGACAAAGGGGTCCAGCACAACCCTCAGGGGGCTGGCACAGAACTCAAGACTGGTCCAGGAGCCTCCTATGGAAAATTCTATATTGCAACTTAGACTGAAAATGCCCTTAGGACAAAGACCTCTGTGCTCTGAGGTCTCTAACCACGCAGTGGTAACTTGGCTCATGAACTTAATGTTTTCCATGATTCTGGTTGCAGAATTCCTTCCATGATGAAGTTCATTAGCTGAAACACCACTGTACTTTGTTCACAGGTCTTGTTCTCCAAGGCTCTGTCTCCTGGGGAGTGTGAAGGCTGAGGGGTACTGTAATCTGGTAAGTTCTAGACAGAGTCATCAGGTGAAACACAGAGCACTCAACTCAATTTGGGATTCTCAGTAAAAAAATGTTTTAAAATATAAGTATGTCCTGTGCAGCTGTTGGGATATGCTTGCAGGAAAAGGTCATTGTTTATATAAAATTTAAATTTAATTCAGCACCCTGTATTTTTATTCGGTAAATTTGGCAACCCTAGTTTTAAGGTGTGTGTGTGTGTGTGTGTGTGTGTTCACTTGCAGAAGTGTGTTTCTGTGTGTATAAGTATAGAACATAGCAAGACCAGAGTTATGCAGAAGTAGTGGGATATACAAAAGATTAAAATGATCTTAAAAGCCTCTGTTCTCAAAGTAGATACAGGCAAGGTACAAGAGGAGACCGGGGATCACAGTGACTTGCAAGGCAGATTAGGTTGCTAGCTCCCTTGAGGGACACCCTAGTTATTTTCTTTTAAAGAACATAGCTGACACCAATGGGAAGACTACCCTGATCTGACCTGCTGAGCAGGCAGAAGAAGACACTGTTCAGTGCATGGATTTCGTGACTAGGTTGTCTGGGTACAGTGGGGCTTCGAGCAAATCTCATACTTTTAATCTATTTTCTTCAAGTAAAATGAAATTAGTAAAACCTGCCTCAGAGAATCTTTCTGAAATTAAATGAAAGGATGTGCATAAATGTCATTAGCCTATTGCACAAGATTATTATTTTCATGTAATACTAGTACTTTTACTTTTAGAAAATCCAGTTTTGTGTTTCCATGGCAAGTTTAAAAACATATACCTTAACAATTACTATATGACATAGTACTGGAAAAACCTTTTTGGGTTTTTTTTGGTACCAGGTGTCAAACTGACAACCTTGTGCTTGCGAGGCAGGCACTATGCCCCCAGCCATAGTACTGGACAAACTTAACTGCTTCCATAATACAGATTTGTTTTAAAAAAGAACATTAACCAGCTTAGCTAAAGTCACAGCAAGAGTGCTTGCTTATTGCCCAAACCAGGATTCTTTAACTGGTAAATGTTAGAACTGGAAATGGGTGTTTCAAACACTTGGTGTTTGGAAATGTGGGAGTCCTGCTGACGTTCAATGCCAGAGACCCCAAAATGCTCAACATTCTATATACCATGTGCAAGACTGTGCTGGCTTCAGATTTCAACAGTGCTCCACTGGAAAAATCCAGTATTCTGGCCCTACATCTCCCAGTTGAAGAAACTGAGACCCAGAGGATAAATGATAGATTCTCCATGGTTTTTCACATAGGAAATGGTTAAAATTTGTTTGCTGATGGAGACATTTAAAAAGGATAACAGAGTCCATTAAGGGAACTTTGATTCCTGTCACTAGTGAATGTGGTACCTGAACATGGTTTTGAAATGGGACGAAAAAAGCAATAAAAATCCTAGGGTGTAAACGGGAAGACAAACACTTACTTCAGAGAACTGGTGGGAGATAAGATGCACAGTCCACCGCGTGACCCAAGAAGTTCATCTATATAATATCCTATGGTTTCCCAGATGCAGATTTGACCAGCTCATAGAAGCAACCCTCCAAATGGTGCCAAAGAAAGATACTGGTCCAAGGTCCAGGGACACTCTCCAGACCAGTGCTCTTGGGACCCCCTGTACTCTGGGTGAGCTCCTCTGTGGTCCGGAGACCTGCTGCCCAAGGGGCAGGGTTGCCTCAGAGAATGCCGCTTCCAGCTAGAATGGGCAGCGTTTCCTAGAAGAGAAAGTAATAAAGACGCAACTATCCTTGTGGTTAAGCAATTGACAGGTGTTGCCTCTTTTTATTCTCCCACCAGTGCTCTGAAGTAGGTGTTTGTCTTCCCGTTTACACGCTAGGAAAGTAAAAGTAAGAAGTACAAGTAAATATACTCAAACCCAAAAAGTGAAAATAACAGACGTGAGATTTGAACTGGAGTCCCTGGTAGTCCACAGCCCTGCTCCATCTCCGGGAGACACTGAGAACCTCTTTGCTTAGCGGAGTTGGCACTCCAAGTCCCCAGTTGTGTTTAACTCCTAGATGAGCGAAGAGGCAGAAAGGCGTGGAAATCACTCCTTCCCGTCGGGCTGTGGGGTGGTCGCCTAAACTTCCCTTTATAGCTTTCATTCCTCCCAAAGTAGCTGCAAAGTGGACGTGAGGTGAATAATAAAATCCCCAGGCTGGAGAACTTGTTTCCCTCAACCCAAATCCGGAGCCAGGGAACTTAAAAGCCAAAGGCAGCTGGCCAGCGCGGGAGGGGGAGGAGGTGTAAAGTTCCCCGGGCAGCTCCGAGCTGTGAACATTTTTGGATCCCTCGCGCCAGCTCCCTCCAGGTGTCCACTGTTCGTCCGCCCCTCCCCACTCCAGCCCCTCCCCTCCCCCTCCCGTTCCCGCTTTCATGTGGATCAAGGCCGAGAGGATGACAAGCCTACTGACTGATAGATACACCAAGACTTCGCTGGTGATTTATTGGCTTTCTGCACCTGACGGGAACCGCTAGGTCTATCTGCGAAGGGAAATATATGGGCTTTCCCGACTCCAAGTGGCGGCCCCAGGGCGAGCACGTGATGTCAAGCTGGGCCAGGGAAAGCGGAGCTATGCACCGGCCGGTGTCTTGCAAGCTGGCCCAGGTCATAAAAGTGTCAACAGGCGATATATTTCTTGCGGGGGATCCTCTCTGGGCTCTAGCCAGTGCCTTCTCTCCCGGAGCTGGCTGCTGAGTTGCTGGAGGCTGATGTAGGTGGAGTCCTGAGTTCCCCACTATTGCCATGCAGAAATGGGGGCTGGCACTGGCTCCCCTCCTTGGCCTGGGCGTGGTCCTTCACATGAGGAGCTGGTCTAGGGCCCAGTTTAGGTCTGGGTCTACTTGTTCAGAGCCTGGAGAAGATGATTCCTAGCAGACAACTGCGTGGAAATTCTGGACCCATTATTACTCATTAGATAAAGGATTGTGAGCAAGGTATTAATCTCTCTGCATCTACTTTTTCATCTCTAAAATGGAAATGATAACAATCCACACTGAGTACAGTGGTAGTGATAGTTGATATAGGGAGTGAAGTTCTATCCCCACTCTAACGAATGAAGTTACTGAGAAAGAGGGCAGGATGACTCCAGAAAAGAAGAAGGGGATTGAGGGAGATGAAGCTGGCAGTCTGTGCTCAGCATTTTACTTGGTATACTGTGAAATGACAAGACTTAAAGGCCTCCTGTACAACACTGTTCAGTTTATACAAGAAAACAAGAGTGGCTAGGATATGGGATAGTGGGATCTCTGACCCAGAGATGGCAGAAATGAGATCAGGCCAGCTACTGACAATACACACATTTGCACTAGCAAAGCTTTACTTGGAAGAGGGATTTCAGATGAATCAGGGCTTTGGCACAAAGGAGTCAACATTTAGTGGAGAGTGATCATGCTGCTGCCCCCAAACAAAGAGAGCAGCAGGTTTTACTACTTTGCTGGGCTGTGTAAAATTCTGCTAATTTCCTCTGATTAGGGGCATGGTTTCAAGAGAAGTTTCCGCGGGTTTCTGTCCTGTTATCATGGTCCCTACCTGTCTCAAATATTCCAACTTCCCTATAAAATCTTTCTTCCTAGTGCACATATTTCTGGCCCACCATCAGTACTTAACCATACACCATAGTGTTGTTCTCTAATTTCCGCCCCCAAATCTGGAAAAATATTACACTAATATGTTAAACTAATGTTAACATTAAATTAATATATGTGGTAAGGTTTCTGTGAAGGTGAATATGATAATTACTTATTTACTTTCCCTACATTTGGAAATAGAAATTCCAGATCACCTGAAAGGATTTTTCTCCATGGCAATGAAAATGTAATTTAATGGTTCTTCCGGACTAGGTCAACATGGAGGTCTACTATATCATGACCTAGGGTGAGATGAAAACCGTCTGTTACTGGAGCCAGGCTGCCAGTCCCAAGGCCACTGGCATGCCACCCTCATGCTGGAGCAGGGAATGTACTAATTTATGAAAGGAGTCGCAGAGCTTCAGGCAAAGAAGATGCTAAAGTTGCCAGGCCCTCCTTACCAAGATTTGAAAATTGACCTGGTGTGAATCTGCTGGGGTACACCTTCCAACTGAGATCTAGGGACAGATAAGGACAGTTATGCCACAGAAATAAGATTAACTTGAGAAGAGAAGCCTAGATTCATCACCTTACCTTAACACAAAAGCCAAAGAATTGAGCGGGTGCTTGGCGTTAACATGCCATTGTATGACCGATGCTATATGCTTCTCCAGAACCATTTACTTTGACACAATTTAGAGGAAGATTCTGAGCATAAGAATGTGACCTAAATTCTTGACGCCAGTACACATACATGGAACAGTGCCACAGGTGCCTCCAGCCAAGCACAAATACTATATTAATTTCTAATCTATGGAAAATCAGTATTTAACAGTATTATCAGGATCAAGATGCAATGCAGAAGTCATCCAGTCAGACCTTAAGGCAGGTATCTTTCAACTGTAAATCCTCAACATTCTCAGACAGGTTCATGTAAGGCAGGAGCAAACAAAAGGACATTGGTAGGCAGGAAAGGCCTCAAAAGAAAGTTTAAACTGCAATCATGCTCTTAGTTGATGAAAAAGAGTTTATAACTCAGATGGATTCCACTGATCTATCAACCATTTTCTGGTCTTCCATTAGAGCACAGGTTTATTGTGAGCCCACAGTACTCAAGAAATACTTGTTGATTATTCTTTCCTACCACTCTATTGTGTCATGCCATTTGGAAATGGGCTAACTTTATATTTTGTATGCATAAATTTTTATTTGCCCAAATCTGAGTATTTCACGCTCTTATCCTTTATCTTCTTTCTTTTCTCATCTTTTGCCCTCTTGTTGGCAAAAATCTTTCATGGGTGAAAATTTCCCTGGCTGCCATCGTGTAGGTGCTCAGTGAGGACAAGCAGTGCCTGGAGCAGGTAAGAACACACAAAGCAGCGACAACAAATGCTAAAGTAAGAAGCCGTCATCCACAAGACCAGCCCGTGGCTCTGCTCACAACGCTCAGGTAAGTAGCAGATCTGCTATCTTTCCTTGTACTTGACCTCACTACACAGTGGCCCACAAGATGGTAGCATGAGTTTCTGAATCTCTTTGTGCATATGAGAAGGGGGATTCTCTGGCCAACCTAGTCCCTTGCTGAACTCATGGTTTGGACTGGAGAATATAGGATGAATTTCAGTCCCAGCTGGTTCCCTCATCTGGGGGAGTCTGTGTACAGGGGTCAGTAGGCATAGCCTTCTGGGAAGTACAATCCTCAAATTGCTGTCCTGTGATCTACCTCCCCCATCTCTGGTCTGTTTGGGGGCTCATTATAGACATCTGGAATCCAGAGCTGTGGGCTTCCTAGTTCACCTGTGTTGTGTGATTTGAGGCTTACTAGTTAATCCTCTTGAGTTACTTTCCCCCTTTGCAAAATAGGGAAGAAAGTTACTTCTATCATAGGGTTGTTGTAGAGGTGAAGGAATCCTCATTGATCACTAAGCTGGGTATTCTAGACCTATTCCCCCATGTATCTTATGACAATCCCTTTTGTAAGAGTAAATATTAGGAGCTGATTCTAAATCTTTGGTTTGGAAGGGCTTTGAGAAGTTACCTATATTACCCTGGACCTTAGAGTGAATAAAGGATGACTGCACAACAGATATCAGGCTGGGCCAACTGCAGATGTTTTTATCAGGTACCTAATATGAGCACTGGAATGTACTATCACTTGGATCATTCTATCGCAGACTAATTATTACTTCTACCTCCCCTCTACTGAGCCAGTGACCTTAAGGTAAGTCCTAACATTGCACACAGGTTGTCAATAAGCAGGCCTTTGGTGAAGGTTCTTATGTGGGAATGAGTGGCACTGGAGCAGTGAGGATTGCCACTGTTCTTTCATTTCAGTGCAGACCCCACTGTTAGCTGGGAAACCCCCAGCTGTAAGTATGATTTTAGGGCATCAGAATCTGGGAAACCAGGCTGGGAGAATCTTTATGAGCTCAATGCCAAAGCATCATAAAACCAGCTGACCAGCACAAATTTGCAGAAACACCAAGCTTCCCCTCTCCCCCACAGCAAAGTTGTAGAGTAGAATGTTTGAGACACAAGCTTTCAAATGAGACTGACTTGGGTTAGCAGAACTGATCCTGACAGGACCTTGCACAAGGAACTTAATGTCTCTGACATTCATTTATCATCCAAAAAGTTTAGCTACCCCAAAGTTATTAAAATTCCCCAGGAGCACCTCTGTTTCCACCCAGATGATAATAAAACTCAATATAAGCTGCTTCACTTTTACCCAGGACTTTTAAAAATATTATTTCAATACCCTAAAGATTTATTGTTTATCCATGCTTTATAAGTCTGTATCTGCAGTAAAAAAAATAAAATAAAATAAACACATAAATACTCTAAAATCTTGTAATAAATGAATGAGTGTGATTTTCATTTCTTCCACAGGTGATGGTCTAGAATCAGTGCAACCTATCCTGACTCTGATTGTTACCTCAAGCCAGTAATGGAGTTCTAAGTTCAGAGCAGGGCCAGAAAGGTCAAGACCCTGAGTTGTATCCTGGCTTCTGAAGCACATGGTGAAAGTTGGGGATATAGTTCAGTGGCATGGCACCTGCCTGGCAGTAAAAAAAGAAAAAAAAAAGACATAATGAAGCTAAAGTTTAAAGGGTTTTGTTTGTTGTTTAATTTAATGCTGTGTTAAATTCCAGGCTTTACAAATGCTAGGCAAATCCTCTACCACCAAGCTATAACCTTGGCCCTTAGTCTTCAAAGCATTGATCCTTCTTTGGTTGTTTTCATTGTCAAGTTCTATCTTATACATTTTCTATTGGGGGCAAGAATCACAAGGATTAAAAATACTAAAAATAAAACAAAACTTTCTAATGAGAAGGCCAGTCTTCAATTTGAATTTTGAGGAGGAATCCAGAAAATTTGAATATGCCTCCTCTTTGACTTTTGCTTCTCTACTTTGCAATAGGTAAATCTTTCACACCAAAGTAAACCTATTTACTGTAAAGGGCCAAATGGTATATAATTTAGGATATGCAGGCCATATAGTCTCTTAGCCAGTCTTGTATTGCATACAAGTAGCCATAAACAATACTATTACAAATGAGTATAGCTATGTTCCAAGAAAAATTTATTTCTAAAATCGGATAGGACAGGGATTTAACTCAGTGGCATAGCGCCTGCCTGACAAGCACATGGTCGTGGCTTTGATCCCCGGTACAAAAAAAAAAATTAAAAAATCAAGTGGTTTGTGATTTAGCTCAGCAGCATAAGTGCCTGCCTTGCAAGCACAGGGTTGTGAGTTCAATCCCTGGCACCTCCCCCCCGCAAAAAAATCAGATTTGACCCACTTATTATACCTGGCAGATCTGTTTTTTTAACATTTGTACTTTTGGTACTAGTTTTTTCCTTGGATGGAACTAGGTATGATTAAACATCCACCCTAGTTCCTGGCCAACCCCAAGTAAAGGGTTTTGTGTAGAGGGATGGAGGGCTTCACTATGAGACCAAGCCACAACATAACCTCTATACTGAAGCCTGAAAATAGATGAGACCAGTGTAATATTTGCCTCTAGCAAAATGATAGTCCTCAAAGTGGCATCTTACTTTCTGAATAAATAAATGATTAACTGATTTCTGGGAAAGTGAGTTTACTTTTTAGTTGTTCCAGAGCACTTCGGGTCTCCAGGTCAATTGCTAGGTTTATTTATCTCACCAAAATCAATGTTCTTTGCCAAATCAGGAGTAACATTAACCAAAAAAGTCAAAGTGGCTATGCTTTCATTAACTCAAATATTGCCTCAACTGACCAAAACTTCTGGAATCAATGTGACTCAAATAATACTGAATTCCCTGATGCTCTCCCAGAGATCTTTCCTGAATCAAGCCCTCCTACACCCTTACACCATTAGCCATTGGAAATCAGTGATCCTAAGAACAAGATGCTGATGATATCTCAGGTGAAGAAAATGTCACCCCAAATCTGAGGATTGGAATCACCTTGTTCTTCTGGTCCACTGGTCAGTCTTATCAAAGTGCACTTCATAACTAAGCCCAGCTTGGAACTGAGAAGAAAGGGCCTAAACAGAAAAAATGAGGCACCTTATTGTCTTCTGTTATTCCTTTATCACCTTTTTTGTGAAAAAGAAGTCTAGGTTGAAGCCTGGTCAGGCAGACAAATTTCCCGCTCTGCCACAAACTTCCTGCATTACTTGTCTGCCATGACTTACCATCTGTGGCTTGACATGTTCTACACATGGGCATGTTGTACACATTAAAACATGCTTCTTGCATCAGAAGAGATTCCAAGATTAAGGGCGTTTTCCTGAACCAAACTGAAGAATAAATCATGGCATTCAAGTTGACCTCAACATCTACAGATCTATGGGAAGTTTGAGACTTTTTATTTCTTTTAAGGTTCCATCCTTTCCTCAAAAGGCAGCAGTATTTATACGCAAGACATGCTAGCAAGAGAGTTTGCTGTCTGTGTAGTGGGTGACTGCAATCCACAGTGGCTGATATCTTGGCCCAGGCCTGCCTCTCTCCTTCCCCTCACACATGGGGAAAAGCAGCAGACTGTGGCTTAAGGCTCACCTGGAACGTCTCCTGTTGCTGAAGGGCTAGATGGAGACTCTGAGACAACCTGATGGATCATCTCATAAACAGAGCCTGCAGGACGGAAAAGAAAATTATGCCAGCAGAATGCACTTATGAGAAATAGATACGTGCAGTGCAGGGAGAAATGCTTTGATATTAAAATTTTTTGTAACTTAAAAAGGCATGAAAAATGATACCGACCGCTAACTAATCAACATTCCTTTGGGGATGCAGCTTCAGTTCCTAACCAAAAACACATCCCTGCCATTGTCTTGTCTGGATCCAGATGCAAACATGATTAATTAAGTTTCAGGCGAAGAGTGGGCGGGGGATGGTCAGGATATGTGGCTCTCTGAGTGTCCTTTCTGACTAGGCCTGAGAAGAATCTCAGGCTGCCTGCCTGTTTTCCCTCACACAGCAGGGCTTTGCCTGTGTGCACTGATAGCTACAATAACCACGGAATACAGGAGTGACCTGGAATCAGACCCACAGAGTGAAGCCAAAAGAGGTTCAACAGGCAGTAAAGAAAGGCTCTTGGCACTTCCCATAGCCACTGCCCAGCACAATCTGCAGAGTAGCCAAGGCACATTAGATGTCTTGTTGGGAGACCTGGGATCCACTCTGCACACTACTACCAAGCAGTCAGGGATCTTGGACAAGCTCACCCCAGCTCTCTGCTAGTAAAATAAAGTGTCAGTTACTTTCTGCTTGGTAAGACACAATACACGACACTCACAACTAAAGAAAAAGATTTATTTTAGCTCATGTTTTTAGCTCAGCTTGTAGTTGGCTGTCTGTCTGGCAGGGAGGTATGGCAGAAAGGTCTGGTGTGGGAGACAACTCTAGTGACTCCCTTTGAATGCAAAACAATTACTGTGACTTTGATTGTTTGGAGACTCATTTCCTTATACTGATATGTAAAAAGCTGGCTAGGCTATTTCCTTTTTTCTTTAATTAGCTTTAATAAGCATTGCAAATAAGGTTAGCAGAGATGCTAGTATGTAATCTCTGGAGCCTACGGACAGTCTTGTTTCCTTGCATAGTGTTTTCCATATAGAATATGTACAGGACATGAGCACAGGAGATGTTAGAGCCAATTGCTCTGTGAATGTCAGCTGGGTAGGAGCCTCGAGACAAAGAGGCTATGACTCCCCAGGGCACAACAGTTTGCATATCAGAAATGAAAACGACAGCCTCCGGAAACAATTCTGTTGCTACCTTAAGTAGATGATGTAAAGGGATCCTCTGCATATCTTTATCTCTGCAATTTATAGAGAGACCTTTCGCCCACCTGGCCAGCCAGCTCAAGTTACTCACTTAATTCTAGCCATCCTCACTGGCACGCATACCTGAGATACCGCCCTTCTTCACAA
>PVJX010037550.1:0-16870 GCA_004027295.1 Dolichotis patagonum
TCTTCTCATGTTTGGGAAGTTTTCAGCTATTGCATCTGTAAATATCCTCTTGATATCATTTGGGCTGTCCCCTTCTTTTTCATTTATCCCTATTAATCTTCTGTTATTTTCCTTGCAACATCTTGCAAGTGTTGAATTGTTATTTCCTGATTCTTTGTTATTTTTAAAAGATCTTGTCTTTCCTGCTCACTGGCTGCAATCTTATCTTTGAGGTCTGAAATTCTATCTTCACTTTCATTGAGGTGGTTTTTACAGCTTTCAATAGCATTTTTGATTTCCTGTATATCTCTTTGAATCTGCTTTATGCATTCTGTTTGTTTCTTATATTGTTCATTCAGGGATTCTATCTATTTGCTTTGTTCCTCTAATGTTTTAGCTGTGTTTTCACTAGATGCATTCACTATTTCTTTCACTGTTTTTATCAATTCTTCTTTTACCTGGGCAAGTATTTCTGATTTGAATTTCTCCATAGCTTTCCCTAGTTGCATATTTATTTCATTTGATATCATTTCAGACATTTCAGGTGTATGGCTTCTTTTTTCTTCTATGTACACGGCTTCTAAGCTTTCTTGGGGAGGGCTAGAGCTTTGAGCCTCCCTTTTGGTCTTTCCTTTTGTCATTTTTCTATATTTCCTTGCTTTGAGCGGTGTTCCAATGCTTTCTCTGCAGTGTGGCAAATTACCTCTTGCACCCTCAGTTCCTGGAGGGGCAGTGGCTCCCCCACAGGCTCTTGGCTTCCTCACAGGGTCCTAACTCCCCTCTGTGGGCTCCTGGCTCCCTAAGTTGTAAGGCGAATGCTGGGTGTGGCCACCCCGGAGCCTGTGGAATCTCAGGCAGGCCAGGCCACCATACTTTGTCCCACGCAGGTCTCCAGGAGGTTCCCTGTGAGTGAATGGTGGGCCTACAGGTCCCAAAGAGTCAGGCCAAAATGCTGGTTTCTACAAAGTTCCCGGTACCAAACAGACCTGGCCAAGATGCCAGTCTCCGCAAAATTCCCAATCCAAACAGCCCAGGCCTCTCTGCGGGTCCGGGAGGTTCCAGGTCTCAAAGAGTCAGGCCACGATGCTGGTCTCTGGGAGATTTCCTGTGGGTGAAGGGCGGGGCTACGGGCCCAAACAGACCTGGCCCAGATGCCGGTCTCCGGGAAGTTCCCTGCGGATGAAGGGCGGGCCTACCAGTCCCAAACAGTCGAGCCGAGATGCCAGTCTCTGCAGACTTTCAATCCAAACAGCCCAGGCCACTCTGTGGGTCCGGGAGGTTCTGGTCCCAAAGAGTCAGGCCACGATGCTGGTCTCTGGAGATTTCCTGGGGGTGAAGCCCTCCTGCACTTGTAAAGGCCCTTGATCACCAGCCAGCAGGAGTTGGGAGAACCCCCCGGCCCCAAAGCCTTCACGTAATCACACTCACACTGCGTCTTTGGCCTCACACAGTAGATGCCCACCTGTCCCGCAGCATGGGGACGTGGACATCTTTGGAGCAGCTGATTTCTGCCTATCACATGTACCCCTCTCTGCGTGTCAATAAAACATTAACATAGTAGATAAATGTTTTTAAATCTCACAGGGAAGAGTTTATTTCACTTTACTTAAAGCCAGTGTTTTGCAAACTTATTTAATCAAGGAACGTTTTCCTCTTCCCAAGGAAAGCTTCTGTATCAGTCAGCTTTCTCATTGCCGAGACACAGCACTTGACAGCTACAAAGCTCCAAGAGGCAGGGTTTAATCTGATTCACAGCTTGGCAGCTGCAGTCCCTGGTTGGCTGGATCAACGTCAGAAACAGCAGGCTGGAAGGATGTGGGGGAGGGACGTGGCAGCCTTGCAGCCAGAAAGTAGAGAGAAAGGGAGGAGCCAGGGAGAGGTATGCGACCTCCAAACACACACCCTGCGACCACCTCTTCCAACCAGGCCGCTCCTCTCAGCAACACATGCAGCGTGAACTTATTCACGCATCAGCCCACTGATGAGCACAGAGTCCCACGATCCAATCACCTTCCACAAGCCCCACCTCCAAACACACCAGACTTCTGGGTGACACTGCAGATCTAAGCCACAGCAACTTCTTAATTCATGGACCAATCTTAGAAGCAGCCTCTATGTCCAACAAAATAATGAATGGATAAAGAAAATGTATATTTACCTATATTGGAGCACTACTCTGTCCTGAAGGATAAACTTGAGTCATTTGTAGGTAAATAGATGTACCTTGAGACCATAATATTAAGCGAAATAAGACACACACGCTTAAATATCTCATAGAGGTTTCTCCTCTATGAGAAATCCAACATCAAATAAAGAGCAAAATAAAAGATTGATGAGAAATATGGAGATAGAACTTTCTCAAATGGGAAGGGGACCAAGAGACTGAGGGAGAAGAAAGGAGGGGAGGGTGGAGACAAAAAGTGAGTGATGTGTTATGTGCGTGCACCAAATTCACACAAGGAATCATGCACCACAAACATGTACTGATAAAGTTTTAAAGGGGGCTGGGGATGTAACTCAGCAGCACAGCGCCTGCCTGGCAAGAGCAAGGTCCTGAGTTCGATTCCCATTACTAAAAAGAAATTTTTTTAAGTAGGGCGGGGTTCAAACTGGTGTGTGCACCTCTGAAAACGCAGAGACTTTCTATGAGATGTGCAGAGAAGAGTTTTGAGGCAGCTGACTCTTTGATCCAAACTGCTCCTGGCCTCAGCACCTGTATACACACTTGATACAGACGTGTGGGAAGTCTTTCAAGGTCGAGGCACCGTGACTCCCTGCCTTCCCAGCTCAGTCACGGTGGCACAGCCACGCGACACACTGCCCTGGGCCACTGAACCTCCTGGGCCCAACAGAGGGATCCAGAGAAACTCAGAGAGCAATGCGTCTTTCAGTCAAAGCACCATGACTCCTCTGCAGCCTCGTAGAGAGGCGTTTCCACTAAAGCTTGACTTTTTGTGTTATGATAAGTATTCACTGAAATGTTGGTATCTTATATCATACCAAAATAATTAAAACAATACCTCACTCCAGAAGACAATGTTTAATGCTTGGAGCCATATGGTCGCTAGGATCTTCTTTTAATTTAAATTTCTATTGGTGTGCATCCTTTGATTGAGGACAGTTATGATGGGTGGATCACATGTTTTCAAGTGTAAGAACGTACATGCAGTGAAAGTTCTGTGGGTGACGGAGAATGCAGACATCATTTCAAGGAGAAAAAAGAACTTTGCCGATTTTTAAAATGACCCTACTTGTGCCATTTTTACATGGACAGTGATGGGTGTTTATCATGGTGGCACTTGAATTACATGGAGCACATTTAAAAGAATCCCTTAGCAGATTAGTAGGAAAACATGGGTCATTTACAATATCTGGACCATATACTATTAAACTTAAGGTGGAAAGTACTTGCTACCAAGTTTTTAAAGTGTGCAAGGAAACACATCATTTTGCAGAAATTTTGGGGTTTGGGGGAGATACTAAGAGTTGAACCCAGGGCCTTCACAATGAGCTACATCCCTAGCCTCCTTTTATTTATTTTGAGACAGACGTTCTCTAAGTCACTAAGTTGCCCAGGCTGGACTTGAATTCATGATCCTCCCTCCTCAGCCTCCCAGAGCGCTGGGATTGCAGGTGTGTGCCACCTTCTGGGGCTGTGTGGGCCAAAGGCACGCTGACTCTGGCCCAGAGCAGAACACAGGACGTGCTGGTGGCAGAAGAGCAGGGTCCGGAACCAGGCAGCTTGAGGAAAGGCCCTCTCCGCTGGGCTTGCAGGTTAATGACGAGGTGGTCTGCACAGAGCTGGGGCTCCTCCACTCACCCCAGCTCTGTCCCATGCCGCCAGCGCCCTTGGCCTGGGCGTAAGGCGGTCCCAGCAGCCACCAGTCCCTGCTCCCATGGCAACCGTGGGCGACATCATCAAGCGATCCTGTGGGCCTGCTGCATTTGTAGAGACCTGCTGGGGCCGATTCAAGGAGCTGTGCCTACAAAGCGAGGACTCATTTTCTGATATTCTGGGACAGACCCCTGCAGGCCCCTTGTTCCTGTGAACAGGCCATCACTCGGTCTTGAAGCACCTGTGGAAATGACTCCAAAGCATACAGCACAATCCTTTGCACACCTTTAGTGTCTGTAAATATTTGCCTCTGGCAGACAAATTGATTGCTTTTTTCTTTTTGAGGGGAGCAAAGGTTATTGACACAAAGGTCTGGTGACAGGGTGGACGGCCCACACTGGGCAGGAAAAGCGTTTGTCTTAGCACATGAACCAGGAACTTGGCGCCCTCACGGTAGGGAAGAGCCACGAGCCCCGTTTGTTCCGGGTGCTGCTTGGTGTTTGTTCTCTGTGCCTACAAGCTGCCAAGGAGCACCCCAGTTCTAGAGGAATATTAGTTTCTCTTAGCGTAAGTTTGGCATGCATTGGATTTCATGCTTTGGTATTTTTCTGCAGTCTTCCTCCAGTGTTGTATTCAGTAGACGTCCATCCCTGCACCCCGAGCTAAGGTGGATGCTATGGGGGGCCCTGCACCTGTCCCCAGGCCACTTGGCTCTCCTTAGGGGGATCAGGATAAATGTACACTTGAGCAACAGTGGCCGTTGGGGTTCACTTTAAATGTCAGCTTCAGCCACTTGCTGATCTCCTAAAGTATTTCATAAATCTAAGACTACCAAGAGTAAGATGCCTTTTTATGTGCTCTTAAGAAAAAAATGCTAACAAATTATAAGTGATATCTATTTATTTTATTTTATTTTATTTTATTTTATTTTATTTTTTGATACTGAGGACAGAACCAGGGCCTTTGTTCTCAGTTCCAGTTCCAGTGTTTTTTCCTTTTTGTTTTGAGAGAGGATTTTACTAAAGTGCCGAGGCTGGGCTCAAACTTGGGATCTGCCTGCCTCTGCTTCCCAGAATGTTGGGATTGCAGGCATGTGCCAGCAGGCCTGGCGATTTTTATCATTTTTACCTATATTTACTGAAATCACTCTGTTAGGCTTATTTAGACAAATTGTTGTAGGTTTTTGAAAAACATATATTACTCTCATTATTACTCATAAAGGGGAAAATAACAGGAAAAGTAAGCTAGCTGTGGTTTTCCTAAGCCTGTTGACATTCAGAATACTAGTTGTCTAGAGCCGGGTGTGGTATCACACACCTGTAGTCCAAACGCTCAGGCAGCTGAGGCAGGAGAACCACTGCCATTTCAAAGCCAGCCTTGAAATGTAGCAAAGACCTTATCTCAAAAGAACAAAATGAAACAAAAAGGCATTCTACTTTTCTGAAGCATTTCTGGTATCAATGTCAGTATTTCCCACACACTGCCACCGTCGCTGTCCTCAGGAGCGTGAGTGAGGTGGACAGTTTCTCAGGTAAACTGACACGCATGCAGTTAAAGACAGCCATGGCACAACTGCTGCCTGGCGGTGGTGGCGGCCAGACCGACTCCAGCTTCCAGGGTCCCCAGAGTAGAAAGCCACATCTTAGACACGACGAGACGGGGCTTCTGAGGCTCGAGGCAGAGAGTCTTCCGTGAGCATCGGTCCGTGTCCTCACTTCCCTGCGCATGGGTGGACATCAGGGCTGCGCCCGTCATCGTGCTGCCGGTCATCCCTGGATGGCTGGCAAAACCAGGTGGTTTCCGCGGTGATGGCGGCTGCGGGTGCTGTCTGTGAGCTGGGAGTCAGGAAGGTCGTGTACGCGTGACATGGCCTCAACCAGCGAGGCTGGCCAGCGCCTGCAGAGGATGAGCGTGGGTCCAGCAGCTGCCGGAGGGGGAGGGGGCGCCACCATGCGGGGACGCAGACACAGGGCTCTGCACAGCGAACGAAGTCCAACTCCGCGTGTGTTATTTGGGGAAACTCAGCCCACAGCTCTCACGTTCTGTACCCCTCTCTCTCCCCACTCCAGGTCCTGATGTGTTCAGTTCCAAGAGCCTCGCCCTGCAAGCTCAGAAAAAGATCCTGAGCAAGCTGGCCAGCAAAGCGGTGGCCAACATGTTGATCGACGACACCAGCAGTGAAATCTTCGATGAGCTCTACAAAGTCACCAGAGAGTACACCCACAACAAGAAGGAGGCCCACAAGATCATGAAAGACTTAATCAAGGTGGCCATCAAAATCGGGGTCCTCTACCGGAACAACCAGTTCAACCAGGAGGAGGTGGCCACGGTGGAGAAGCTCCGAAGGAAGCTGAACCAGACCGCCATGACCATGGTGAGCTTCTACGAGGTGGACTACACCTTCGACAGGAACGTGCTCTCCGCGCTGCTGCACGAGTGCCAGGACCTGGTGCACGGACTCGTGCAGCGGCACCTCACGCCTCGGACCCACGGGCGCATCAAACACGTCTTCAACCACTTCGCCGACGTGGAGTTCCTCTCCGCCCTCTATCGCCTGGACGGGGACTGTAGGCCCAGCCTCAAGAGGATTTGCGAAGGCATCAACAAATTGCTAGATGAGAAGGTCCTCTGAGTGGCACCTGCCCCTGAACTCTGCTTCTCCGACGTCCTGTCACCCAGCCTGGCCCCAGTGAGAATCCAGACCACACACACAAACCCTTGTTGCTGGTGGATGTCCGTGCTCTGTCCTCCTCTCCCCTCTGATGCCGACGCCGAACTGAGCTCAGGTGCATCCACACTGGCTGCCATCGAGGTCTGAGCTTCCGATCACCTGTGCTCGGAAGCCCTCTTCAGGCAGAAAGGCCACTTGGCTCCTCACAGCGAGCTCAGGGCATCTTGGTGTGGAAGGAACCCTGGGCTGGGAGCTAGAGGAGCGCGATCCAGTTACCAGCTGCACCAATCCCACGTCTGTCCTCTGTCCCGGCCCTGCCACACCCGCCCGCCTACCTCCCAGGGCTGTTGTGAGGATGGAAGGAGGTAATGTGTGTCCCCTGCTTTAAAAGCTCACTTGGGAGCTATTGATGTCCTGTCTGCGTGGAGAGGGATCAGTCCAGATCTTGCGTATGAACGGCATGGAAGAATCACAGAACCGAACAGCGAGGGCTTGCAGTCTCTCTCTGTCCATGCTGCTTCCAAGTAAGATGAAGTCAAAGATGTAAAGTACACTTGCAAACAGAAATACATCATTCAAGAGTTGTGTTTGGGTCTCAGAGTGCAGGTATATGATGGCATGGAGGGAATCTATCCACAGGGGAGGGGACAGAGTTTACTGGCCAGCTGTCACCCCCAAACTCGGAGCACTGTGCACCCCACCAGGCCAGCCGCCCTCCTGCAAGATGGCCACCCCTATGGCCCGGGAGGCTTCATCCCAGCACTTAGGGGACAGTCAGGCAGATGAGTGCCCTTTCGTCTTTCTTGACCTTTCACAGTCGTTTTGTGCTGTCTTCTCTGATCTGTTAATAAAACAAAACTACCTTCCAACGAGAGGTTGTGGAGTTGTGATTAGATTGGGCGCTAGTATTGCAAGGGCCAGCACTCGGACCCCTCGGGGAGGGACCCCGGGTGGAACGCGGCATGTGGTGGATCCTGCCAGCTGCAAGTATCTATGGTTTTTGGCAACCTGAGGCTGCGCTGTCTCTGCCTCATCCGTGCCCCTTGTGCGCTGTCCCCAGTGGGCTGCGGGAGGGTGTGGCACTGGGTCCACTGAGCCCTGACTGGCCCTCCCCACAGTGGGTCCCTGCATCCCCCTGACACCAGCAGGTTGTGTTGGGCAGGTCTCCAGCCATGGTGCAGAGCTGAGTCCACAGGAAGGAGTCCACAGGCCAGCAAGGGACACGGGAGACTGATGTCGGCCTCTTTCTCCGTCTTTGGCAGGTAGGGTGGGGTCTCCCTCTCAGGTGCACTCTGGGGAGCTGTGAGCAGCAGGCTCCCTCCTGCCCTCCTGCCCTCCTGCCTGCCAGGTACCATCCAGCTGCCCAGCAGCAACTGGACGGTCATAGCCCACATTCTTCAGGTCGTCCTAGGAATGCTCATGTGGCTCGAGACGTCACTCTGGAGTGAGCTCGGCTCTCATTAAGTAAATTAGGGAGAACCGTTATGGAGACCCCAGACCCATGAGGAGCAGGAGGCTCTGTCCTCTGTCCACGTGAGACCAGCGAGGTTACAGGCAGATCCCACCAAGGGAAGGTCGAGGCCTCCGCTGTTTGCAGGCTGCTGTGCTGGCACCGTGGAGCAAGGCAGAGTTGGGCTCTGACAGCCCCGGGCTCCAACGGTATGATCCGCATTCCCACTGACAGCCCTCAGCAAGTGCCTTGGCGTGGACCACCTCCGCCTCCCCCACGGGGGGAGCCAGTGGGCTATGGACTGGCAGACCAGCGAGTGTCCCCCAGGTTTGTCATCAACTGCCCAAGTAGGCTGGGCTGCACAGTCGCAAGTCGTCCCCACTCTTCTAAAGCCAATCCAGTGCACACATTTCAAACACGCTATTGGCATCTGGACCCAGGTGACTCTTGACTGTAATCTGGCAACCAAAAAGCCTGCAGACTTCAAATATTTACGTAGCAATCTCGGCACCAAAGAGGGACTCATAGTGTCACACTCCTTTATCTTGAGGACTGCAGCTCTGAATGGCTATTTTGGTTGAAAAAAAGAGACAGAGGTGTGTTTTTTTTTACAGACACTTCCAACACCCCTGGTCCTCTGTAGACGCTTATCTGTGCTCAGGACTCCACAAAATTTTCCATTATCGAGAACCTTGAAAGCAAAGTTAGAATATCTGCATGGAGGGGTGGCCTATAACAGAAGCTGTCACTTTGCAAGAATGATGGGGAAGGAAATGATTTCAGAAGGAACAACAGTGCAAAGTCACTTCGGGGATCAAGCCCCAGGTGTGCTTCAGAGAGGGGTTCGAGGCTCAGCCGGCAAGCGCGGGTGTGGCTCGCTTCAGAGTAGGGGTGGCAGGAGCAGCTTGTCTCGTGGTGTCTGGCAGTGTCACCGTGTCTTCAGCTGTCCTCATGTGGCCACGTCACTCACCCTTGCTGGTTTGCAGCTGTGATTTATGACCCCTCAGTGACTCCAGGTCTCTGCTCAGTGACAAATCAAAATGAGGAGCCTTCTCCATCTGCACTTCTCCCAACTCCCTTCTTCCCCCATCTGTGTACTTTTTCAGGAGCAAATCAGTGCGTTCATCAGCTGCTCCCATGAACTTGAGTGCATTTCGAGTTTAGAAAAAAGAAGCTAGAATCAGAGCTCTGTCGCCTCTATCCCAGTGTCTCTGGGGATTTTACAAACTCCAGTAGGACCTCAGAGGTCAAGACCACAAGCAATCAGTGAAAATTCTAGATCAGCCCACTCCGGCTATAAAAATATCACGTTGGCGGGAGCCATCTAGCAGTGTCCCGAGATGTCAACAGCCTTGGAGAAGAGGGGCACCGAGGCTGTCCCAACCCGGACGGCGGTCAGCAGGTTGCCCTTGTGCAGCCTGACCTGCTACAGAAGCCACGGCCCACGCCAGGCCTCGCCTCCTCCTCTTGCTTGTTGTTTTTCCAAATAGCATCTACAGATCCCTGTAGTCCTGGGGCTGGGAGACAAATGAGTCTTTCTGTTCTCCAGGAGTTTTTAATTTTTGTTTCATTTGGATGACTTTTTCAAAAGTTACAGCCAGCGTAAGCACATTCTGAATCACGCAGGAGTGACCTTATAGCCAAGGGTGCCATCTGTCTTCGGATCTGGGTTTTCCTCTGCATTTGTGTGACTCGTGCTAAGTGAGCACCCCACATGACAGAACAGACTGCAGCTCAGTGTGACTGCCAGGCTATGTCTGGTGTCCCTGGCGGGTCTGCTGGCGTGGCCTGGGGTCTGTGGGTGCTCAGTCCTGGGAAGCTCGGCTGCAGCGTGTGATGCATGGGTGTCTCCTGACCCTGACAGTGACCCAGTGACCTGTGGGAGCTCCAAGGCTGAGCAGTGGCCAGTGCCTAGGGGACAGATGGGCTTCCAGCTTCCATCAGCCCCTTGGAAGAAAACTGGCCAAGAAAAACTACCAGTTACAAATCAAATCGAAGAGTTGACTGACCTATCCTGGAGGTCCTCATACTAAGGGTGTCCACCACTGGACATAGCAGGGTCTGTGCTCCCACGGAGGGGAAGAGAAGAGACACCTGCAAAGAAGAGAAGGTAGTTGCACCTGCCACGCTTAGTCCCAATGCAGCCTCCTCTGCTGCAAGGCCCAGGCCTCCAGAGGGCTTGTGTGGGTCCCAAATCCCGCGAGATGGGTCCTGGAGAGAGAGGCACGTGGCATCCAGTTCCTTCCCATCCCAGGAAAGGGAAGCTCGGCAGAGCAGCACAGCTCGGTGTGCCTCTAGCTTTGCCTTTCCTACTGCCCTGTGGGGTGGGGCCTAGTGAGGCAGGACACGCAGAAGAGGGTCCTGCGGCCCACCCAGGAGCTCCGCTGAGCTGACTGCTGGAGCCTCCTGGACCAGTGCTGATGACAGGCAGCCTGGGGTTTGGCTCGCAGTTCAAGGAGGGGCTGGGTCGGAGCCAGAGCTGGCACAGCGTGGAGGCCCCGCAGCAGCAGCAGCAGCAGTTAGGCTGTGCAGGGGCAGGGGCGCTTCCTTGGGCTCTGTATCACCAGGAAGGAAGAGCGGGGGCCGTTCGCTCAGGAGCAGCAGGCCCAGCACACGCTTCTGCACTGTGGGCCTCTAGAGGAGAATCTGATTCATTATCCAGTGAAGCAGTCATTTGCAAATAGGCTGACAAATGGCTTTTCAGTGGTCTTCTTCAGAAATTTTGAATATAGATCTAAGTTCATAGATTTCAAAGTGGAAAAGCCATAAGCCAGAAAATGCACAGTAAAATCAAGACACCAGAGAACCGTGTGATGGGGCCTGGGAGCCCCGGGGACCCGGTGTCTTCAATAGCTTGACCCTCTACTAAGACGCATTTCAAACTGAGATCACACAGAATCCGCCTCTGGGCAGAGCAGATGCAAAGTCACACATAAATCGGGACTGATTTGAATCAAGTATTTAGGACACCGTCAGAACCATTTAAAAATACGGAAAGAGACAGCCAGGCGTGGTGGCTTATACCTGTAATCTCAGCACACAGGAGGCCCAGGCAGGACTGCCGTGAGTTCGAGGTCAGCGTGGCCTACCTAGTGAGTTCAATACCAGCCTGAGACCCTGCCTCAAAAAGCCAATAAATAAAAATATATTAAGGAAGCCATTCTCCCAGTGCATGAAATTTGTTACATATCTCAGATCTTTGCTCTTTCACAGCTTTACTGAGATGTGATTCCCATGACACAGAATTCCCCTATGTAAGTGCAGCATTCAGTGGTTTTGATGTACTCACAGGTACGCACAACCAGAGCCAGTGTTTCAACATTTCATCACCTTGCAAGAAAGCTGATGCCTTTAATAACCCCACTGCCCTTCAGACCTGGCCAGCAATATGAAGTTGGTCTTTCCCCCAGCACAGCACAAACAAGAATGTCTTAACCTGGGATTTGCTCCACAGTCTTGAAATCTGGAGCAGGCGGAGCCCAGTCACCGAGTGACCAAGAGTCACTGTGCTGCCTGTGACAGGTTCAGGCTCAGCTCTCCATGAACAGGGTTCCGCAGGGTGGGCCCAGCTTCCAGGGCTGGCTGAACCCCGCCCTCGCCCTCCCCCAGTCACTGGTGGAGGCTGAGGTGGGGGCCACAGCTGAGGGGGTCGGGGGAATTGGGGCATCACATAGGGCAGAGGACCTCAAAGCATGGCCCTCAAGCCACCTGTGTCAGAGTTCTTAGGGACAGGCACATTTCCATTTGAAAATGCACACTCTTTGGTCCCATCCCCCACCCTGATTCAGATTTTAGAGGCGCAGAGTGGGGATCTGCCCAGCTAAAAACTCCTGGTGAGGGAAGTTTGCTAAGCCTAGGGCAGAGGACTGAAATACTTTGCTCTATAGAACTGTTTCTACATCCTGCTTTTTCTAGCTCTAAAGTAGTGGATTTGCCTGTCCCTGTGTCCAAGGGGACCCCCTGGGTACTTGGCTCAAGCCCACACTACTTCTCCAGTTTCCATCTCCTGGGGTAGTCAGTGAGCTCTGGGCTTCCCAAGCTGCATACGCCACGCACCATGGGGACCATGGCCATGGCAAGGTGACACGGCTCATCCCAGCAATGCTGTACTTTCCACACTTCGCATCTCTCAATTAATCAATTACTGTTGCAGGCAACTGCCCACAGTGTTTCCTCTAATGCCAAGCACTGGACACTGATCAGGAAATGCAATTTCCAGGCTCACATTTGGCCCAGAGTCCCCACAGTCTCCTCTTAAGCAATGTGGGATGATCTGGAAACAGGATTGCTCCCAGGACCTGGAGGAAAGAGGGGCAGAGGGTGGCCTGCCTTTCCTCCAGGCAGGAGAGAAGCAGAATCTAAAAAGTTGAACCTAGGTTCAGATGCACCAGACTTGGGGTTCCTGGATGGGAGGGAGAAGGAGCCAGGGACACAGAGATACAGGAATGCGGCCCCCAGAATGGGTGCATTTTGTTCCCCTGGCTGCAGGTTGATTAGGGCCACCCAACCACATCAGTGTCTCCACCCAAGCTCTCTCTAAACCAGGGGACCAGGGCCTCATTTCAGAAAGGAATCTAACAGCCGATAAAGAGGGAAAATAGAGAATGGGGTGGAGGGGACCCCAACCAAGTTGTCCTGTGGACACTCATAGGCCTCCTCCAGGGACCAGGTGACCCTGTACTAGAGTCGAGTAAGGCCCTGCCAAAGTGAGGGCTTGTCCTGGGCCTCACACATTTCGTGTGACATTTCTGGAGAGGGCGGCCAGTTGCCAGCTTAGGTGACCAGGATGTCACCATCCCCAGATATAGGATCCAGAGCTCAGCAGAGCACTCAGCCCTGTCTCGGGTGCAGAGGCCCCTTCCGTCACTGTTCCTGTGGGAAGTGAGTCGTTTCTTTCCTGCTGCTCCACACCCCTGGGGCTCCTGCTCGCTGCTCACTGGCCTCCCAGGGCTGTCCTAGGCGTATGATCTGGCTTTCCTGTTCCATCTCCACTCATTCACCCAGGAAAACCAGAGTCCCGTTTCCTCCCATCTCTCTAACTCCTTCCCCTCTCCCTCACCATGTTTAAATCACAATCCTCTCCAGCTTCTGCATAATTTTCTCGCAAGATCAACTTCTCAGGAAGAGACTTTTATGCTGTTCATGTGCACATGGGTATATGAATGCATAACACCTTCTTTCCTAACTCCCAAAACCATTGCAAAACTTTTTATTTTCCTTTAAAAAGTTAAATCCAGTTGATGAATTTCCCAACTGAGTTAACTGCAGATAACAAGGGTGTGCGAAAGATTCTTAAGGAAACATCACCAAAAACTCGGGGTACTGATTAGTTCACACCACTGATGCCTCTGTGCCTGGAGCAGGTCCCTAAACCATCCTGGGTGCAGCAAGTGTTATGGTTTCTGTCTAGATGTCCCACATGCTAAGGTCCCATATGCTCATAGGTGGGATCTTTCGGAGGAGATTGGTTTGCGGGGGTTTGTGGCTGACTTGCTGTTAGGAGATGGGGTCCGCCAGGAAGAGGCAGGGTCCAGCAGGAAGAGGCGGGTCCCTGGGGCATGGCCCAGAAGGGTTTACCTGCCTTTCTGGTCCCTCCTTTGGCTCTTGGCTTCCTGTCTGCTGTGCCATGCTGCCCCACCTGGAAGCCTGCTGACCAGACTGTAAGCATGAGCCAAAACAGATCTCTCCTCCTTCAAGTTTCAGGAGGTGGGTATAGTGTCTCAGCAATGAAAAATGACTAAGACAGGGAGAAGCAATGGTATTTCACTGCCAGTCTCTCCCTTGCCAGGCTGGGGGTTCCTGGTGGACTCATTCAGGCCAGGCTGGTGAGTCGGAGAGATCCCTATGCCCAGGAGGGCACTGCAGCTTGGCCAGGCTGTGACTTGGCCTTTGTCAGCACTGGGTTCCTGGCTCTCCTCCCCCACCTTGGAGCTGCCTAGGGAGACAAGGCCCCTCGGGGACTGGGTGGCCCTCATCATCAATGCTGGCCAATTCCTCGCTTGCTTGTGAGTTCCCAGAGGAAATGCGAACAAATCAGACCATGTTGGGCTGCTGGCCAAGGAATCTTTGAACTTCTTCAATAAAAAGTCTTTAAAACTTTGATTCTGACCCAAATCTTTTACTCCGGCATAAAAACTGTGGGGCCTCAAGTCTCTGTGTTTGGAGAAACAGTGTGTCCACAGCATGCAAATAAGGGTACTTATCTCAGAAAGGGGTCCCCGCACTCCACTGTGTTCTGCAGGCTCATGGTACCTGAGGTCCAGACTCCGAAGCTGCCTGCATGTCTAGCACGTCCCTCTGCAGGGGCTGCTGAATGTATTTACTTGGGAATATTCCTTACTCTGTCTTCTTACTTCACTGTCCATTAATTGAGCCTTTTAAAGGCTCAGAGATTGCTGAATTTCCTCTGAAGCCAAGATGAGTGAGACCAAGCTCTCTGTCTGTCACGCAGGAGAGCGTAACCCCCCCACATCCTTCATTACCCTCTCGGGAACAGGACTCCGGTGCTCTGTAAGTCAGCAGGGCTTGCTCGGAAGCTTGCTTCAGAAAAGCAAGCGCCAAGAACACCTTCTGCCATTTTCCATCTGTGGCTTCTCTGGACCCATCTTACTTCATGTTTGGCTTCTCAAATTCTGGTTGGTTTGAGAAAATGGAAACTTCTCAGCACAACTGAAGTTTTAGGCATTTCCAGGAAAACACTGAACTCCTAACACTAGGACTCCTTCTGAGTAAAACATGCGGCCACATCTTTCTGCTCAGAGTTTAAATATTCCTGAAAAGGATACATAATCATTTGTTTCCACACCTTCACACCTTGACAGGGAAGCTGGGGTCAAATATCTGGCTATTTGCTTGGAAAACAATGGAATAGAACACAGCTGTGGCAAGTTTTAAGGAGATGGAAGACAATGTGTGTAAGAAGCAGAAAACTCAGCAAGAGATGGCTCCATCCCACAAAATAAATACTCTCATGGGGTCAGGTGGGCGGCATTAAGCACCCAAGGATTATGACAAAGAGGGGACAGAGGAGTAGATCAAATTGATCAAGGTTCAATCAGGAAACTAGAAATCATTCCAAAAATTCCCAACAGGGAACTTACTACAGGGAATTAGTTACCAAGTTGATCAAAGAGCTGAGAAGCCCAAGAGGACAGAGATGAGCAGCAGGGGCAGCAGCCCCCAAGCCCTGGGCTGGCGGGACAGGGTCACTGATTAAATCCAGATTTAAAGTAATTTTAGGCATGTTCCTGATTTAGGGGAAAGAAACTCCCAACCTGCTAGATGTCCAGTACAAATTTGTGTTCTCCAAAACTGACGAATGAATTTCAGGAACAACGGAGGTTAAGGGCAGAACGTATTTATTGAAAGAAAGAAAGCTTCTGTCTGGGAGAGAGACAGGAGTCCCAGTGGGTTGCCAAAGACTGTCTTTTCCAGGGATTTTTGCAGAGTAAAACCTCAAAGTGAGGCGGGTCTAAGGTGCAGAACTCGCAAGGTGGACATGAGGTGGGACAGAACTGTGGTCAACCAATAAGATTAATTGTTCAGGTAAAACTGACCAAATTGGGGACAAATGGGGAGGTGAGTCATATAGCAAGGGGGCCATGCCTGCAGGGCAGTGACTTCCTGTAGGGGGCTGGGATGCCGACTCCTGGCTTCCTCGGGGTGACAGAGACCTATTTAGAATATCAATCCGTAGGATGTGGATACATTCGTTTGATCTTTTGTCTTGAGGCTGCCCCACAGCAGGCGTCTGTCTTCCCCACAGTCTCAAGGTATCTGGCCTTCTGCACTGGCTCCTTCAAAGACCTAGCCCTGTCTGACTGTCTATAATATTTCTATCTAACTCAGCTGCCTGGAACATTCCTACCTCTATTAATTTGTAACTCCCTATTCAGGGTCAGTTAGGGTTAAAGATTTCTCTATAGAATGCTGAAGCAGCAGTGTCTGCTTCAAAATTTAGCCATTATTTAAAGAGCCTACACCCAAAGAAATCAGTTTATCATATGCAACTGCAGAAGGCATGATCACAGAGATCACTTGTCAACGCACAACTTTTCATTCTGGTTTTAATTCCAAGTTTTCTCAGGTGTAGGTAAAAGGTAAATTAACAGCAGAACACTGCCAACAGTTCAATGACAGGGGAGAGGAGAAAATGGGCAGAGTAGTGATCTGCTGTAAAACTGGCCTTTCTGGGACCTGGATCCAGACACTTGGAAAACACCCAGTGGGTGAAAAGGGAAAGTAGATTGCTGTCAGATCGCTGACAGGAAAATTGGAGCTACAAATGGAGAAATGGACCACAGCAAAACAGTCTGGAAACTCATCATCAAGAAATCAAACAATAACCAGCACTGGGGAGATTGCAGAAGGGAAGAGCACCCCTTCTAACCTGCTGATGGAATTGTAAACTAGTGCAGCCACTGTGGAAATCGGTATGGAGATTTCTCAAAAAACAAAAACTAGAAATTCCATTTGATTACCTCTACTACAGAAAAGATAGATATACATTTAGAGACTCATGCATGTGTAGAGCTTATAAACAGTTTATAAGAACCAACTATATAACACATGTTGAAGTGAACAACTACTTTGAAGAAAAAGAGACACTACAGTACCCAGTGCTGATTCCATAACGTCATGATGTGCAATCAAGCAAAACTATCACTTTTTGTTCAAAGTGATTTTAGCTTGCTTTGTCTTGTTTAAGTTCAACACACATTAAGGTATGGACAGCTGTTTTGAGGAGAATGAGAGACACTGTGACAGCCATTCTTGGCTTCCCTAATGTCTGGTCTTGAAGACCTGAAATGCCCTCCTCGTCCTGCTCAGATCAATTCCATACTATGTTGTTTCATGTGAATTCCCTGTATGTGACAATATGGACAACTATTTGGAGGAAAACAAGAGTCAATATGATAGAGAGTGAATATCTCAG
>PVJX010037551.1:0-16873 GCA_004027295.1 Dolichotis patagonum
CCATCCTTGTCCCCCATCTCCCAGACCCTGGCAACCACCTTTCGACATTGTGTTTGTATGAGTTTGAATACTCTGAATACGTCGTGTCAGTGGAATCATGCAGTGTTTTGTGAGTTACTTGTTTCCTTTAGTATAATACAGGTCTCTCCTCGTGGTAGTACGTATCAGAGCTCTCTTCCTTGCGAAGGATGAATAATACCCCATTGTATGCAAGTATGACACGTTGTGTTTATCCGTTTATTACCAGACGGTCCTGGATTGTTTCCACTTTTGTCTATTGTGTGTAATGCTGCTGTGATTATGGGTGTACGGACATCTCTCCTAGGCCCTGCTCTCAATTCTTTTGAGTATATCACCCAGAAGTGAAGTGCTGACCGCCTCTGAACTTTTAAAAAGACTTCTCAGTAACAAATATCTTCCTGTAGCACAAAAGGAACAAACTCCAGAAGTTGTAGTACGTCACATCTATGTGACCACACACTCTCGTCCTGTAGAAACCAGGAGAATATAAGCCAAGAAGGCCATGACATTTCTAGGAAAACTGCAGTCAGGCTCTTGCAGTGTCACCCAAGAAATTCCCAACCCCTCAGGGCCTCACCAGAACTCTCTTGTTCTTTCTTACAGTTCTTTACAAAACAGTAAGATTTTGTCATTGCATTGCTTCATAAACCTAAGTTTGGGAGTCCCATAACTTTTCCAGTCTTCAGTTATGAATTGCCCTCAGCCTGCCCTTGCCCTGGAGCAGCTCACACTCCTCATGATTGAGCCAAACCCACAAGTTATTTTCCGGGATCTGCCCCCACCTGCCCCAGGGGTCTCACTATGTTGCCCAGTATGGTCTTCAACTTCTGGGCTCCAGTGACCCTTCTGCCTCAGCCTCCTTAGTGCCAGAAGTGTAGGTTTGTGCCACTGTGCCTAACTCTGCCTTAATTATTTCTAACAATGCTATCTCTTTCCCCAACCCAAGAATTCTCTTCACCTCACTTTCCCATTCCTCTAAATGCTACCGGTCTTTGAAAATCCTGTTCAGACGAGGCATGGTGGCGCACACCTGTAGTCCCAGCATTCTGGGAGGCTGAGAAAGGAGAGCTGTGAGTTCACCCCCAGTCTGGGTAGCTTGCAAGACCCTGTCTCAGAATTTTTTTTTTGGGGGGGGTATTGGGGATTGAACTCACGACCTTGTGCTTGCCAGGCAGGCACTTAGGCCATTGAGCTAAACCTCCAGCTGTCTCAGAATTAAAAAAAATTTTTTTTAAAGGGCCAGGAATGTAGCTCATTATAAAGGCTCTGAGTTCAATCCCCAGCGCTGGGAAGAAGAAAGTGCCATTCAAACCCTACCTCCCTCAGGAAATAGCCAGTGATCCTCAGAGAAGGTAATGCTCTACCTGTGTATCCTCTTCTTTTTTTGGGCTAAAGATTCTCATAAAGATACTTTACTGGACAAGAGTCACCCGCATAGTATGTGGTTCTGTTTTATCTGGAATGTTTCCAGTAACCCCACACCTGCTCCTTTAGAGACAGGAAGTCCCCAGAGAAAACATTTTGACAAAGTTTGGTTTTCCAATGACTAATTATGTAATTGAACGCAATGAATCCACACCCTAGTGAGTGGAAAACCAAAAACACAACCAGGAGATGAAAAAGTGGAGAAAGATTTTATGACCTGTAGCAAGAAAGTAGAGCACTGGGGTTATTTCCAAAACAGTGCCCTTCCTGAGGAATTGAAGTTTGGAGTTTTTATTCAGAAAGCCTACACATGCTCATATAGGAGAGCTCTTTAGAGATGGACGCGCTTCCTGAGCATACCCAGCCTGAGGTGTGTATTTCTGAGCGTGCTTAATTTAAGATTGTAGTCTGGAAAGAGGCAACACATCTCTGGGCACTCCCCATTCAAGGCTGTAGAGCACATGTTGGGAAGATTAAGGTGGTAGACACCTTCTGGGCATGCTCAGTTCAGTACTGTAATGAGTTTTTTGTAGGTGCCTAAAAGACTGACAGTGGCATGGTAACTTTGGCTGCTTCTTGGCAAGTTTCCCCAAAAGCCTTAAGTAAAACAAAAAAGAAAAGAGAATTCTGAATGTGCATTAGCGTGGGAGTTTACCAGAAGGGGTGCGTCTCTGCAGCCAACAATGACGTAACAGATGAGGCGGGACAAAGAGAAGAAACAAAGACTGGAAGTGAACTGTTAACAGATTTTAATACTTCAGCAGAATGGTAGTAGGTGCCAGAATTTCCATCCTTTTTAAGACTGAATTACATTCTTTTGGATGTATATGATACATTTTATTTATCTGCTCATCTGTTGCCCATTTCGATTGGTTCTAAATGAATATTACTGCTTCTGCATCTTGCTGTGATGACTATTGGGAAGAATGCTTTTGTGCACTCAGGTGCCATGTTGTGTGAATACCACAGCCAGCTGTGTGGTGTATGAGACCTGCTTTTTCACGTCACACAATGGTTTGTACCTAGTTGGGCGTGGTGGAGCACTGCTGTGGTCCCAGCATTCTAGGAGGTTGAGGGATGAGACCAAGGGTTCCAGCCAAGTCTGGGCAACTTAGCGACTTAGCAACGTTATCCCCTCCACTCCTACCTTGCCAAAAAAGAAAGACAAGACAAGCAGACAGACAGACAGACAGACATATAGCTCAGAAGGCCTTTGGTTCAGTTTCTAGTCTTGGGGCAGGGACAGAATGGATTTATATGGGCTGGGACTACTTTGTAAGGTGACACCTTGCATTACCCAAGGGAAGTAGAAGCCTCAGGCACGATCTGGAGGTTTGTAGGAGTCATGCTGGAAAGGTGAGTTTGGCCCTCATCCGGGAGGAGAGCAGAGTGGAGGCTGACACTTCATCTCCGTTAGGGCTGATTTGTTAGTGTTAACATAGGACTGCTCAGTAGACTTTAAAAGAGGAAGCCCTTCGGGAGACACAGCTGCCAGCGGAACCTACCCTGCAAGGGATTTTATGGATTGTGGGAGAGGGCTGGAGAAAGCCTGCCTGATGGTCACAGTCACTCTCCTTGAGAGGGTGAGAGACTAGCACCCTCTCAAGAGACTCTCAGTAGGAAGATGTGTCTTCAGGAACCCGAGACTGTAGCAGAAACACTGACGCAGACGGACTTGGGCCTTTGTGTGGGGCATGGGTCTAGGCACGGGAAGATGGATGGTGTACATCTCCATGGAGAAACCAGGAAAAGAAGGGACCACTGGGGGATGAATCGATGGAAACCATGGAGGTAATTCCAGTTACCATGCCTTGTAGCAGAGACAGACTTTTATATAAAAATCTGATGTAATAATCCTTCTCTTTCAATGTGGTTTCAGAATGAAAGAATCAGAAATGTTGGGGAATCCGTGGAGCTCTCAGAGAGGCAATGCTAACTGACACAGGCAAAAAGATGAGAACAGTGGTTGCCTGTGGGAAAGTCTGGGCAGAGATCGATGGGGAAGGGGCCTGAGGAAATTATCCCTGGAGATGACAGTGTCTTCTATGTTGATAAGGGTTTGGGTTACATAGGTGAATGCATTGCTTAGAATTCCTAAAATGGTACACTTAGATTTGGCGGGGGGCACATGTAAATTTTACCTCAAATGAAAAAAAAATATAAACATCAGAATGTTTTTCAACTCAGATTATGAGGGACCATCTTTTCTCTTGTTTGAGAAAACAACCTAGTAATTTACTACTATAACTAGAGATTAAGAGTTTTATTTCAGGGCCAGATGTAGTGGCACCACTTATAATCCCAGCACTCAGGAGGCTGAGGCAGGGGGATTGCTGGAGTTCGAGGCCAGCCTGAACTGCATTGTGATACCCTCTCTCAAAAAGACAAAAAGAATCCTCGGGGGGGCGGGGTGTTAGCAATGGAAATAATGTGAATGTTCAGTTATTCTTAGTAACACCAGAAGAATTTTGTGGCTGGTGAAGTCAGAGCTGCCTGATTAATATGACAATTAAGGAAAGAACTGAAGTCTTTCCTTTGAGTCAAAGCAGAGGAGCCAACTTCAGCAGCTCAGGTGTAGCATGACTAAGAACGAACCCTCCTTCGTGGGCCTTGTTTGCTCTGTTTGGATGGTATATGTTTTCACAGTATGATTCAAGAAAAACTTGAAAAGTAATTGAAAATTTGCAAAGCCTTTCACTGAAAATGCAGACAGGTGCTCTCCAATTACCACTGCACACAAAGCAGCTCCCGACAGCGTAGGCTGCTTCACATATGTGGGCCCGAGGCCTGTGGACGCCTGCGCAGTGCAGGCCAGTGGGAGGGCTGTTTCTCTACTTTGTTGGAGTTAGGTGGGGCCATGTGATTTGCTTGGATAATGGAATTATGAGCCGAAGTGACAAACGTCATTCCCAATAGGAAGCTTTAAGCTAGAGTTGCCAGGTTTAACGTGTAAAATTATAACACAAATAAATTTGTGCTTCAGTTAAAATTGCCAATTTTTTTTAACGTATAAATATGTCTCGTGCAATGTTTGAGGAATGCTTATATTTTAAAACATTAAATGTCACTATTTTTTTTTGGTACCAGGGATTGAACTTATGACCTCATGTTTGCTAAACAGGCACTTAGGCCGCTGAGCTAAATCCCGGGCACTAAATGTCAGTTCTTAAATTCAGATTTCACTGGGCATCCTGCAAGCGCGCCTTGCCTCACGTCCCTCGCCTCTCTCCAGTGCGCCAGTCAGGCCTTGCTGTGGAGATGGTGACTGGCCAGGTCCCCATGGAAGCGTCGTGAGCAGGAGCCCGGCTGACCTGCAGTGCAACTGTAATGTGCAGTACATGGCTGCGATTTGGTTTTGTTTCTCACCTCAGCACACTGAGCCTGTTCTGACTGATAGAGTCATTGCCTGCCACGGAACCCTTCCCCATCGCTTCTGTGTGGTGGCTGCTCTCTGCCATAGCAAGGGTGCTTTTCTTAGTCATTGAATCACTGTTCTGCCTCTTTTCCCCAAGGTGGACTTAGGTGAAGGCAAGATTTGCTTCTGTTGTGAAGAATTTCAACCTGCCAAATGCACAGACAAAGAAAATGCCTTGAAACTCTTTCCGGTTCAGCCTTGTAGTGCTGTTCACCTTCTCCTTAAGGTATGTTGGGCAGATTCCAGCCCCACCAAAAAATGCACCATGGAGGCCCCAGGGAAGGCAGAGTTACCTAAAGTATTCCTGTCATCACTGCCTTCGAATTAAGCTGTTGGAACCAGGTATGAGCGACCCTTTGTTAGTGACCTTGAGGCAGGATTGAGTGCACAAACAACCACAGATTACCAAGAGCGTGTGTGCCCGCGTGCATAATTATGTACGGACAGCTTTCTCTGTGCTGAAGGACTCTTAAACTAGTAGAAATTGGAAGGCTCCTAACTGCTGCACAGGTATGTAAGTGTATACACGTAACATGTGTTTGCATATATGCACACACATGTAAGGCGTAGTTTTTAGCAAAGCCTTGAAATCACCTGCTCACTTGTGCTGAGCAGGTTGTGCTGATGTCCAGTTGTTAGCGGGAGCGAGCTGCATGGACTTACTGAATGCTGCTGTTCTGTGACACAGGGACTCAGGAGAGAGGTTGGCCAGAAAATGCTGGAGAAACTCAAGAACTTTTATCTCTTCACTGGTAATAACTATAATAAGCAACAGAAATTTAAAAACAAATTATTCTAGTTGAAAGACAAAGCTAACCTTTATTAGGGCATTGAATGAAAATTGTGTCCCTAATTTCAAGGGCATTAGCCGAGTGAGTGACAAAATCAGTTGGTGAGCTCTGACACATGATCCCTTGCACTGTCTGTCACTAATGGCTTTCTTTGTTTTGGGTTTATTTTCTGTGGGGAAGAAGAATCTCTAAGCAGAGAGAGAGTTGTATTCATAGCTGCCAGCCCTGGGTTACATAGGTTGTAAAAACGCCCTGCTTTTCTTGGCTTCTGCATATTTGGTGCCTGAGGCAGGTCTCAGGTTGGGGGAAGCCCCATGTAGCAGCCAGGACCGTAGCCATAGCGGCTTTGGGCTTTGCCGTGTTGCTATTATGAGAAGTGTTTGGAGGAGAGAGGGCCTGTTTATACTCCGCTGGCCCCGCCCCTGCTCGCCCTCGGTGGGTACTTGGGGCAGCACTCCCAGATGCTCCTGAAATAGAAATCAGTGGCCACAAATTACGCTCTGTGCTGCACTCACGGGAGGCTGGAGATGAGCAGTTTCAGAGGAGAGCCTGGCTCTCCTGGAAGGAAGGTTTCTAGACAGCGTCTACACAATTGCAAAAAGCAATGCATACCCTTGGTATCCACGGGGACAGGCTCCAAGACCCTGCGGATCCCCGCAATCTGGGCTGCCTGTGTCCTTTATATAAAATGGTGTGTATTTGCCTATAACCTGGGTGCTTTAAACCTTCTTGAGATTAGTTACAAAATGTAAATATTTACATTTTTGGTTGATGGAATGTGCAGATGTGTAACTCCCAGATACAGAGGGCAGACTCTTGTAATGCCAGCTCTCTCTAGGGCAGAGATCTCCCAGATAAGTTTTTAAAGTTAGCAAGTTCACATTCTTGCGTGAGGATTATAGTAACAGCCAGCATGTCAAGCGTCTGAATCCTTTGTGCCCTTTTTCTTGTGAGACACGTCTCACGGGGACAGGGTTGTTCTTCAAGCATGTTTTTATGTTGCACTCTGGTCGCCTGCCCTGAAGTACTCTGCGGTGTCACTGTTTCTGTTCCAGAAAGTCCTCTTCGCCCTGTGTGCCTTGAATGCCCTGACCACCACTGTCTGCCTGGTGGCTGCCGCCCTTCGCTACCTCCAGATATTCGCCACCCGCAGGTCTTGCATCGTAAGTCTAGGCAAGGGGGCGCTGGGACGCGTCCTGCTGGGTGGTGCCGAGCCAGCCGTGGGCCCCTGTGAGTGATGATCTGCTCTTCTTCCCACCTGTGGCAGTGAAGGCTGCTGACTAACCCAAGCACTGTTCCCTCAGGATGAATCCCAGATCTCTGCGGAAGAAGTGGAGGACCACGGACGCATCCCAGACCCCGATGATTTCATACCCCCTGTGCCTCCCCCTTCCTACTTCGCCACATTGTACTCGTGCACACCCCGGATGAGCCGCAGGTATTGTCCCTCAATTCCTTCCAGCTCTCCGGGGTGCTGTGAGTTTTGAAGGCTGAGGGGTGTACACGACTCAAGCCTGAGCCCTGACTTTCCTCCCAGATCCGAAGGAGTTGTTGTCTTTTTCAGGGTTTGCAATGCTCTCTGTCCCTTTCTGTGCCTCTGGTTCTCTCTGGCTCTCTCTTCTGTCTAATAAGCCAGATGAATCCAAAGCAAAGTCAGAACTTGACCTAAAGATAAACTGTTTCAAGGTCAGCTGGCTTCCTAGGGAAAACTGACACCCAGGGAGATAACTGCTGTCATTTGACATTATGGAGAGTCACACTTGTCCTGGCAGTGCTCCCAGTTAGACCAAATCGATGCTTTATTATAACACCATCAGCAAGTCCCAACAATCTTGAAATTCTTCCCAGCTGTTAAGGAAAGATTAAAAATTAATTGTATTTCCCTGATTTAGGAAAATAAAAAGATATCCCACTTATATTCCCTTTCAAATTCCCGTCCAAAATTTGGCTGTTTCTCAAATCTCAGGAATTATTTGTACAATGAAATGTTGCATCCATTTGTCTGATGGCTAGTGACTTTTGGAATTGAACCTCTCTAAAGAACGACTTCATTTATTCATTTGACAAACATGCAGTCAGTTCTTGGCTGCTTACTCATTGCTGGGTCACTAAAATTTTAAATGCATTAGAGCTGCTTCCTGTCCTCCAATCAAGGAGCTTATAATCTGGGTTATTAAAATAAATGTAGGAAGGATAGCAGTGCTACTCAGAAGAGTGATTGGGGGTGCACAGAAAAGACTTTTTAGCCCAGAATAGTGAGGTAATCTGCCAGTCAGGGGCAGCCTCCTGGAAGAAGTATCCTTAATCTGAGTTTAAAGGATATTCAAACTTATAATTTGTAAGTCCCCAGAGAAAATCTGTAAATTCCACTGACAGACTAGCATCTTCTGCTTGATATTCTGAGGCATCTTAGTTTTGTCTCATTGCTAAGAAAAAATACTTGACACCCAAAGTTAAAGGAGAAAGGGTTATTTAGCTCACAGTTTGTAGAGGTTTCTGTCCATATCAGCTGGCTCCAAGGTCAGGGGCCGTGGCAGACAGATATTGCAGAGAGGAGCAGTTTATGGCAGACTGAAGATAGCAAAGCAGCAGGGAACAAGACTAACCTCTTTCTGTCCCTTATACTGTATCCAGGATACTGGGATTAAGGCAGTGCCAAACCAGTCAGTGGACTGATTTAGTAATCAGTATTGCACCATGAATCAGTCACACCCTCTAGATTTGGCCACCTCTGAAAAAGCCCCGTCTATAACTGCACGAGGCTTTGGGACATCTAGACACAAGCCATAACACAAGGCTAGACACTTATATTTTTATTTATTTATTTTTGTAGTACCAGGGATTAAATGCACCAAGCACCCTTTCATCTTCACCCTTTTTATTTTTTGAGACAGGGTCTCTCTAATATTTTAAATTGCCCAGGCTGCATTCAAACTTGTGATTCTACTGTCTCAGCCTCCAGGGATGCTACGCACATTTATATTTTTGAATCTCTGTAGTATGTGTAAAGTTTTCAAATAAATTTATTGCCAGGCTTGGAGTTGTTGGAAAAACATTTTCTAATGCTCGAGGCAGCTCTGGGTGTGACCTTGAAACAAGTCTCACCCAGGCACTGTCCATGTTCCTTGTGTCTGAACCTTTGCCCATCCAACCCGGCACAGGCAGGGATGACCACAAAGCCAGAAGGGCTTTAGTTAGGCTGACAGTGGCCTAGCAAGGACCAAGGTCCAGCTGCCTCACTGTGTTGAGCATGGATTGCTGGTGCTCTGAAGTCATGGATAGCGTGACTTCCTTGTGTCTTAGGAGCTGAGCCCGGAAGAGCTGCACATTCTGCGCGACCCCAGGACACGTCTGCTAAACTGTAGCCTGTCGTGGAGGGCTGTGCAAAAGACTGCTGTTTTGTGGTTAGGAGGCAGCTGTCCTCTTCAGTATCAGTCCTGGCTCCCCGAGATTGTGGGCGAGCCCTCGGCTGACCTCTGAAGAGGCAGTGAACAGATTCAGTTTCCTGCAGCGACAGAAAGGGAAAGTGACTCATGTAGTGCAGGAAGGAGTTGCCCACATGTCCTGTCATCTGCCCACCTTGCTCTCTCCTCTCCCTTCCTCTTTTCTGGTCAGTATGGGTATCTCCACCTGTCGTGGACCTATGTACAACCTCAGTTTGTTCCTCTGAGCTCCTGGCCAAATCGAGGTTGGGAGAAGACTTCTCACCAGGGACTTTTATCATTCAGAACTTTCCAGAAGAAGGGGGAGATTTCTAGCAAAATACCCTGTAAGAAAGAAAACACTGCCCAGTCTAAATTATATGCCTGGTAGCCCAGATCCTGCCTCCAGTGGCTTCATTTTTAGAAATTCTACCAATATCAAAGGGCAGCCCATTTTTCTCTTTAAAATGACTGAATACATATTTAGATACTCTATTGACGGTGTTTTAAAATTTGACTCACTTTGCTAGTTGCTCAGCATAAATCAGCTTTATGGACACTCACTCTTTGGCTCTGGGTGTAATTCCTTTGTAAGCAGGCAGGTAAAAATAGGCACAGGTGTTTTTGTACCTGTTTCCACAGCCAGATGTGTGGAGTGTGTGCACCACAGAAGCTGTCTGTCTTGTGTAAGGCATTAGCCCTCTTGGAGGAGGTCTGTTTTTTTAACTTCTATAAATAACAATCACTTTATGCTTTCTTACCTCCTTGAGAAAGGGTTTCTCAAGTTACTGGCATAAATATATTTCTGACTACTGCCAGGGCTTCGGTACAGGGCTGAGTTACTTGTTTTGTGAATTGATTTGTAAGCACAGGAAAGGGCTGTGTGTTGCAACTTCAGGACTCCAGGCTGCCCCGCCTTCCATTTTCAGAAACGGAGTTAGGAATCAGAAAGGTCCTGCCATCCTGTTCCAGGGACAGGGAGAGAGGAACATGGTTCTCTGGTCAGAGACATCTTCCTTGCAGCATTATCCCTTGTGTTATTCAAGGCCTCTTTGTGGCCTGGAATCAGAGTGTGTTTCCTGTTCTCTGTTCCAAGTGTCCTGTGCGTCTCCAGGCTTCTGAGTGTGAGCCAGTGAAGGTTTCCTAGAGACTGTGATGAACTCGGGGAGCCCAGGCTGTGGGGTCTCTTCTAGTGTGACCCTGGGTTGGTTTCTTAAGCATTTCCAGCTACAATTTCCTCTTTTGCCTGTATTGTCACTTGGCTGCTGGGAGGATTTGTATGAGAGAGTGGACATTAAAACTCTTTCTTTAAAAGTAAAGGCTTAGGCCATTACCATAACAGAGTAACACACAGAGTGAATGGTTTATACAAGAACCTTTATTTTCTCCTGGACATTCCAAGATCCAGCTGCTAAGCAGGCTTGGTCTCCTTGATGGCACCTCGTTGCTATGTTCTTCAGAGAGAAAAAGACTGCGTCCTCCAGTAATGAAGAGCAAAGCGAGAGAACCCAGCCCCACAAGCACCTTTTGTAGTGCATTAATTCACTCATGAAGGCCCTGACTCCATGATCTAAGCAATTCTGCAAAGTCTCCTCCTCCAGAAAGATTGGGTCTTTTACTTTGGTAATTTTTTGAAAATTTAAAGTGTGTGTGTGTGTGTGTGTGTGTGTGTGTGTGTGTATTTTAGCTGTTAGTCTTATGTCCAAGAATTAGCTGGCAAAAAAATGTTTTGCCCATTCTGTGGGTTACATTTCACTCCATTGGTTGTTTCCTTTGCTTTGCAGAAGCTTTTTAATTTGATATGATCACATTTGTTGATTCTTGGTAGTATTTCTTGTGCTGTTGGGATTGTGTTCAGAAAGTCCTGTGTCTTCAGAGTTTTACTTGTTTTATCTTTCAGTAGATTATTTCTGTTTTAACCTTTGGATCTTTGATCCACTTTTGGTGAGATATATGTGTCTAGACTCAATCTTCTGAGTGTAGAGAGCCAGTTTTCCAGCACCGTTTATTGAAGAGGCTATCTTTCCTCCAGTGTATTTTTGGCTTCTTTGTCAAAGATCAAATAGTGGCATTCTGGCTCCTCTGTTCTGTTTTATTGATCCACATGTCTGTTTTTGTGGCAATACCTTGCTTTTTAAAAAATCACTAGAGTTTTGTAATATAGCTTCAAATCTAGGATTGTAGTAATTCCTACTTTACTCTTGTTTCTCAGAGTTGCTTGTGCTATTGTGGATCTCTTCTGGTTTTACATGAGTTTTCCCTAGATCTGTGAGGAATGTTGTTGATATTTTGATTAAGATTGCATTAAGTCTATGTATCAGTTTAGAAAGCAGGTCCATTTGACAGTGACCATTCTGGCCTAACCAAGAACAGGGGATATCTCTCCATTTTCTGATGTCTTTTTAATTCTCCTTTCTCAAATACTGTACTTTTCATTGTAGAGGTCTTTCACTTTCTTGGTTAGGTTAATTCTTAAGTATTTAATTTTTCTTGATGCTACTATCAATGATTTTTTCCTGATTTATTTCTCAGTAAGATTATTATTGGTGTACAGGAATACTAATTGATTTTTGCATGTTGTATTCTGCTACATAGCTGAATTCGGCTATTAAATCTAGAAGTATTTTGGTGGAATTTTGAGGTCTTCTATATAGAAGACTATGTCAGCTGTAAGTAGCAATAACTTGACTTCTTTTCTTATACGTATCCCTTTATTTCTCTCTCTTGCCTGATTGCTCAGAGAAATGTTTTGAGCATTATGTTGAACAGAAGTGGTAATAGTAGGCATCCTGATTTTAGAGGGAAGCTTTCAGTTTTTCCCCATTGAATGTGATGATGGCAGGTTTACCATAATTGTCTTTAATCAGGTTGCTATAAGGTGTTTCTATCCGTATGTTCCTCAGAGTTTTTATCATGAAAAGATGTTGGATTTTGTCAGATTTTTTCTGCACCTAATGAGATGATTATGTGATTTTTGTCCTTGCTTCTCTTTAAATTATAGATTGTATTTATTGATTTGCATAACTTGCATTGAACCATCCTTACATTCCCTGGGAAGAGCCTACTTTCTCATGATGTATGATCTTTTTGATGTATGATCTTTTTGATTTGTTGTGCTCTGTTTGCCAGTATCATGTTGAGGATTTTTTTAAATTTTAAAAAGCAAAGCAAATAAAAAGGACAGAAATGATACAGAATTTCAAAAACAAAGTAGGAAATTAACACTAGTTAATGTATTACATATTGTTATCTTAGAAGTAGTTGCTCAGGTTACAAGATTTAGGCATGAAAACATGATCATACAGTCAAACAATAAAAGCACAAACTGTCCTTTTTGATGAATTAACAGAGACGCATAGTATAGTTATCTATCTTGTATATACACACATACACACATGCGTACCTATTTTATACAATCTTTTCCCTTCTTCCTTTTCTCCTCTCCCCTATTCCAGTTGTTCTTTCCTTTTGAGTACTTTCTTTCCCTTTCATTTTCACAATATCTGTTATACATTTTGGATCTTATTACTCTTTCATTTTTTTTTCTTTTATAGGTAAGTGGAGGTAACTTGAGACCATAATGATAAGTAAAATAAATCGAACTCAGATGTATAAATATCATATTGTCTCCCTAGTGTAAAAAAATACTGAAAGAGTAATAAGATCCAGAATGTGTAATAGATACTGTGAAAAATGAAAGGGAAAGAAAGTACTCAAAAGGAGGATTTTTGGATCTATATTCATTAAAGAGATCAGCCTGTAGTTGTCTTTTTTGGTTGGATCCTCATCTAATTTTGGAATCATGGTAATGCTAGCTTCTAGAAATGACTTTGGAAGTGCAGTACTTCCATTTCAGTTTCATTGAAGAGCTTGAGGAGTACTAGTGTTAGATCTTCCTTGAATGTCTTGTAGAATTTAGCAGTGAATCTTTCAGGACCTGGACTTCTGTTAGTTGGTAGGATTTTGTTGTTGTTTATTTTCTATTGTTTCAACTTCATTGTTACTAGATTATTCAGTGTTTTTAAATCTTCTTGGTTCAGTCTTTGGAATTCATATGCATCTAAGAATCTATTTCTTCTGAACCTTCCAATTTATTGGCATACAAGTTTGTGAAGTAATTGCTAATAATCTGGATTTTGGCAGTATCCACTGTATTCCTTTTCATTTATAATTCCATTGATTTGAGTCTTTTCTTTCCTTTTTTTCCTTAAGATTGGCTAAGGGTTTGTCTGTTTTATTTATTTTTTTAGAAGAACCAGTTCTTCAGTTCATTGATTCTTTGTATTTTTTGTTTTAGTCTCCATTTTATTTATTTCTGTTCTGAGGTTTATAGTATCCTTCCTTGAACTAGATTTGCATTTGGATTATTCTTGTTTTTCTAGGACCTTGATGTGCATCATTAGGTTATTTCTTTGGGCTTGCATTTTTTTTGATGTGGTCATTCACAGCTATAAACTTTCTGAGAACTGTTTTTATTGTGTCCCATAAGTTCTGATATATTGTACTGACATTATGGTTTAATTCTAGAAACTATTATTTTTTCCTTGATTTCTTCTATATCCATTGATTGTTTAATTATGCATTTGCATAGTTTCTGCAGTTTTTTACCATTGAGTTTAGTTTCATCGCACTATGATCTGATAATATGTATGGTATAGTTTTAATTCTTTTGCATTTATTTAAGCTTGCTTCTCTTGTTTCTGTTCTGTTTCGGATAAAGTTGATGTGCTGCTGAGAAGAATGTGTATTCATTCTATTGTTGTTGGGTAGAATGCTCTTAGCTATCTTTTAAGTCCATTTGTTTGATGGTTTGGCTCAACTGTTGATATTTCTTTGTTGACTTTTTTGTGTAGCCAATCTATTTGCGATAGTAGATTCCATGAGTCCCTTACTTATCAATGAGTTCCATTCCAGGAGTATTGTTCATTAGTTGGATTCCTTCATAAGCTTAAACCTACCCTAAGTGGACAAAGTGAGTTTTATAGAGTACACCTGTGAAAGTCTGCAACTGGAATGTTCCTAAATCAGTCAGGGACTTAACTATATTGAGATCCCTCGCTATAATTGTGTTATTTACTGATCTTTTCTTTTCTTGAGTGTGCTGTTGTTTGGTGCACATATGTTTATAATTCTTATTTCTTCCTGTTGAATTGTTCTCTTAACCAAAATACAGTTAGACCTCAATTTATAAACATTAGATTTGTGAATGTTCACAGATAAGAGTGGACCTTGCATTATGAACGTTTGAAGATGCAAACAAAGAAAAAGCTCACATGTCTGCTGGACACTGTCACAGTTGAGCTGCTGTGTGCCTACTGTACAGTGTGATAGTGTACAGTGCTCAGTCAGAGCCTGGGAGGTCTGGAAGCAAGAGGAAAAGTGCTGGTGATGTGGAGGGGACTATCAGGAAGTGCAAAGCAATGTACATTATATATTTATGTCAAAGGTGTGTAAGATTCACTTTGTCAGACAGCAAATGAATTCATTTTAAACGGTTTTCCCAGGATGGAACACATTCATAAGTCAGGGGCTTACTGTACAGTGATCTTCTTTGTCTCTTCCAATCAGTTTTGGCTTGAAGTCCACTTCATCTGCAAATAGGATAGCTACTCCTACTTGTTTCTGGGTTCCTGTTGTGTGAAATATTGTTTTCCATTCTGTGACTTTTAGTCTATGAATTTCTCTTTGGGTAAAATGAGTTTCTTATACATAGCATATCATCGAACTTCATTTCTTGATCCATTTTGCCAGTCTGTGTCTTTTGACTGGGGAATTGAGACATTTACTTTGAGAGTTGTTATTGATAGGTATTGATTAATTTCTGTCACTGCATTATTTTTCTGTTGCTGATTCCCCTTCTTCTCTTTCATTTAACTGTTCACCCTGCCTGATGTATTCATTCTACTGGACCTTTTGGCACTCTTAGCTTCATTTTCTCTTTCAAGGGTATCCTCGGGAAGTTTTAGGAATGCTGGTTTTGGTGGTCATGAAGTTCTTTAGGTGCTCTTTATCATGAAAATATCTTCTCCAATTTTGCAAGATAGTTTTGCAGGATATATCAGGATATTCTGGGTTGGAAGTTGTTTGCTTTTAAGAGCTTGAAACACTTGAAGTTTTCCTGGCTTTTGAGGTTTGTTTTGGGAAGTCCACTGTACTTCTAATGGGGTTTCATTTATAAATGATGCATTGCTTTTCTCTAACACCATTTAAAATTCCATTCTTGTGTTGGGCTTCTGGGATTTTGACAGTGAGGTGTTGTGGAGAGGTTCTTTTCTGACTGTGACTATTTGGGGTTCTATATGCCTCACTCATCTGTATGTTAAATTATTTTCCCATATCTGGAAAGCTTTCTTCTATTATTTCTGTATACAAAAATTTTCTTACGGAGTTTGTGCTGTTTCCTGATTAATTCCATTTAATCTTAGGTCAGTATTATTTGTGACATCTAGGAGTTGTTGGATCCATTTTTCATGTTCTCTTGTTATTAAGGTATCTCTCAATATTTCATCACTACAACAGACCATTCTTTTAGTGCTGACAATCTGCCCTCACATTGATTGCTTCTGCTGCCCATACCTTCAATAGAATTTTTAATTTGCTGAATTTGTTTGGCGCCTTTTCATGGACTTTCTTTTTCCATTCTGGATATTCTGGTTTTGCATTGCCTTGCTTAGCTCTGGTAGTTTATAGCAATGACTTCTGTAGACCCACTGTTCATGGTGTTTTTTAAGATCTTTGCCTGTTTATAATTGTATCTTCTTTGAACTCATCAAGCACCTTATTGTTCTTTTTTTTTTTTTTAAATCTCCTCTGTTATCCTTTCAAATAACTGGGCGATGTGGCTTTTCTTTTCCTCCCTATTAATTCCCCATGGATTGGTGTTGGGGGAGTTGAGTTTTTAAAGGTATTTTGTTGCCTTTTCTTCTCATGTTTCTGTTGTGTATTTGTTTATTTGTTATGCTGAGAACTGTGTGTTGATTATAGTGGAAGACTTTGTTGCACATATGGAGACCTCTTTAGTTTGTGTCTGCTTTTCAGTGATACACTCTAGACATGACTAATTAATGCAGTCTTTATCTCTGTACTAGAATCCTCCTCCTTTTGTGTATTTGTGAGGGGAAGTTTCATGGTATTTGGTGAGGTTGGTAAAGGCTGGAAAGAGGGCTTATGGGGTCATGTTCATTGAGGATTAAAGACTTGCCCTCTCTAGAGGTCTCATGGATTAAAGCAACAGCATTGTTCAATGGTCAGGAAAGAGTCTCTGTTAAGGTCCTAGGAGGACCTGGTTTCTGAGAGGCGCTGGGCATTTTTTGATAGCCTCAGCTGGATGGGAGAGTTGGCATGAAAGCCATGGCCTAGCCTGTGCTAAGAAACAGTGTCTCTGTCAGCATAACTTTGCCAGGAACCCTACTAGGGAGATCTACTAGTAGATGGGGCATCTCTACAGACTGAATGCTTGGCAAGCCGTGTACCCCGCTGGGGAGCATTCCCAGGTTAGGGGTAAACACATAACTTCCTTTCTTCCCTTTCAGGTCAGGCCAGGAATGAGTCCTATTTATTCAGGAAAGAAGTGGGGAGCATTCTCATTTTTTGTTACAATTGTAGAATTCTCATTCTTCTAAATTACAGAATTCCAGAAGTTTTATTGTTAGGAAGAAAGAATATCACATCTTTTAATAATTCTTTTCCTTCCACTAGTTATGTTTTGGAAATAGACACAAGGAATAAAGAAATAATTTTAAATCCATCCCTGCCCAAAGCAGTCCTCTGCATGTAACTTTCCATCAATCTTGTTTAGT
>PVJX010037552.1:0-16852 GCA_004027295.1 Dolichotis patagonum
CCTGGACCATAGGACCAGAGAGTTCAAGTTTCATTTGGTCCTCAAGGGCTGTCATTTATCCACTTGTGTTTGTTGATATGTGCACTTTTAATCTGCTCATTTTGCTTACTTGAAATGAGTCTTTTAAGTGTTGATTTTGTATCCAGCTACATTACTGAATTTATTTATCATATCTAGGAGTCTTTCAATGAAGTTTTGGGGGTCTTCTTTGTAGAGTATCATGTCATCCGCAAATAATGATAATTTAACTTCTTCTTTTCCTATCCTTACTCCTTTTATTTTTCTCTCTTGTCTAATTGCTCTGGCTAGTATTTCCAGTACTATGTTGAATAGGACTGGTGATAGTGGACATCCTTGTCTTGTTCCTAATTTAGGGGTAAAGGCTTTCAGTTTTTGGCCATTTAATATGATGCTGGCTGTTGGTTTTTCATAGATGGCTTTTATCATATTGCAATTTTCTATTCCAATTTTCTGTAAGGTTCTTATCATGAATGAGTATTGGACCTTATCAAAAGCTTTTTCTGCATCTATAGAAATGACCATGTGGTTCTTATTTTGGGCTCTATTGATAAGGTGGATTACATTTACTGATTTGTGTACATTGAACCATCCCTGCATTCCTGGGATGAATCCCACTTGGTCATGGAGTATAATCCCATTTGACCCAGCTATTCCACTTCTAGGCATATTCCCAGAAGAACTGAAAACATCATACCACAGTGATATATGTGCACCCATTTTTATAACAGCACAATTTGTAATAGCTAGATCTTGGAAACAACTGAAATTCTCATCAACTGAAGAATGGATAAAAAACATATGGTATTTTTATACAATGCAGTACTACTCTGCTATAAAGAATGATCACATTGAGATATTTATAAGTAAATGGATGCAACTCAAGACCATACTCATAAGTGAAATAAATCAAACTCACATGTGTAAATACCGTACAGTCTCTCTAGTGTAAGAAATGGTAAGAGTACATAAGATACAAAAAACTCAATAATTACAGTAAAAGGATAAGAATCTGCTTACAGGGGAAAAATAATATCTCAGGGAAAATGAGGAAAAAGGAAAAGGAAAGGAAAATTAAAAAATATCTAAAATTACATAAACACAGGATAGCTAAGATGATTGCACAACAAACTCTATATAATTCTTTAAATTCTCTAAAATAGTTAACATTCATAGGATTGGAACAATTGTGCATATTATTGTATAGTGATCTGAGGAACTCTTGAAGATCATTATGTAAAATAACAACCCTAGTTATGCTAACACCACCTTGTTTTGAAGGCCTATATGGTCAGAGTTCTGGGCTCTTTGTTATTATTTTTTATGTCTTTTTCATTTCATTATTTTCTAGGAATTTGTTTTGTCTTATTTTGTTTTGTTTTCTCCTCTAATACAGAAAGGATAGATATACATGTAGAGACTGATGCATGCATAGAACTTCTAAAAAGTTTATGAGAATCGATTATAAAATGTATGATGAAATGAACAGCTACTTTGAAGAAAAACAGACAGTAAGTTACCCAGTGCTGATTCTGTAGCATCATGATGTGAAATCCAGCAATACTATTACATTATTATATATACTGTTATATATAATGTAATGTAAAGTATATACAGTATATGTATATACTATTACATTATTATAATATTAATACAATATTATTCTTTCTTCAGAGTGATTTTAGTCTGTTTTGCTTTGTTTAATTTCAGCATACATGAAGGTATGGACAGCTATTTTGAAGAGAATGAGAGACATTATGGCAACCATTTTTTACTTCTCTATTGTCTGGTCTTGAAGACCTAAAATGCCTTCATCATCCTATTCTGATCAGTTTTATATTATTTTGTTTTGTATGAATTCATTGTATGTGAAGATATGGACAACTATTTCGATGAAACAAGAGACAATATGATAGACAGTGAAGATCTCCAGTTGTCTTGCTTTGAAATCTGTGTCTCTTACATTGTTATCTTATGATCTGTTTTGTTCTGTTTTGTTATGTTTAATTTTACCCTCTTTAAAAATAAAATTTAAAAAATGAGTCTTTTAGACAGTATATAATTGGATGACTTTTTATTTTACCATGTCACTCTAGCAATCTATGCCTTTTAATTGGTATTTTTATACTATTTACATTTGTTATAAGTACTGATACGCCAGACCTGTAAACTGCCATTTTTTACTTTTAGTTTATCAGTCTTATTTTTTTTCTCTGTTTTCTTTTTCTTGGCTCCCTATTGATTATTTAGACATGTTAAAGAATTCTGATTTGTCTAGAGTTGGGGCTGTATCATTTTGCATAGCTTTCCTAGTGGGCTCTGTAGGTATATAAATATAAATATTAAAGTCTACTACTGACTACATTTTACGAGTTTAAGTGGTATTTAGAAACTTTACTTCCATTTATTTGTCTTTATCTTTCCTCATTTATTATAGTTATTTTAATTTTTTCTTGCATATCTTTAGAACATTAATGTGATAATTTCCCTGATTTTTGAACATAATTCAGAAAATTCAAGAAGAAAGTATAGTTTATGGATCTATTTTTAAAATATTTTTCTATTCTTACTGTTTTCCACAATGAGTTTTCTAGTTATCTTATTTTATTGCACTTTTTTGTTCAGAGAATTTTCTTAGACTTTTTCAGGGTAAATCTTACAATAACTTTTTATGCTAGATGAGTGTGTCATAATTTATTCTCTATTTGTGAGAGATTTTTTTTCTGGAAATTAGAGTATGAGTTTGTGTTTTGTTTTGTTTTATTTTTTCTTTTAGAACTTGAGAAAAAAAAGTTTGCCACTTCCCTCTAGACACTGTGTTGCTGTTCAGAAATCTTACATTTGAAATGTTTCATGGGTGCTCGCTTCGGCAGCAATATACTAAAATTGGAATGATACAGAGAAGATTAGCATGGCCCCTGCGCAAGGATGACACGCAAATTCGTGAAGCGTTCCATATTTTTGGTCAGCTATCCCAAAAATAAGAGGACATATTATGGTAATCACCCCTAATTTCCTATCAACTTAATCTGAAGCCCTTTATAACTTATACTGTCTTATTATGACTGATCTTATTTGAATCTGGTTTGTTAGATTGGTACTTTGTATTGACTGATTTTATTTAAATCTGTTATGATTGATAGTATCAAGTCTAAGAGTATAGGCAACTACACTGAAGATGACAAGATTCACTAAGATACCCACTCTGGTTTGATTATTACTTGCTTTTGAAGTCTTATAATGTCTCCAATGCTTCATTTTTATTAATGTTGTTATACACTGCTGAGACATCATGGTAACCATTGTAGATCACCTTGCATTGCAGTTTTATATGACTTTTTTGCTTCATGCTTTTCTAGTAATTGTTTTGTTTTATCTTGCTTTGTGTTGTTTTTCTCTCTAATACAGAATGGATAGATATACATGTAGAGACTCATGCATGTGTAGAGCTTATAAACAGTTTATGAGAACCAACTATATAACACATGTTGAAATGAACTACTTTGAAGAAAAGGAGACACTGCAGTAGCCAGTGCTAATTCCATAATGTCATGATGTGAAATCCAGCAAAACTATCATTCTTTGTTCAAAGTGATTTTAGCTTGTTTTGTTTTGTTTAAGTTCAACACACATGAAGGTATGGACAGCTGTTTTAAGGAGAATGAGAGACATTATGACAGCCATTCTCAGGTCTTGAAGACCTGAAATGCCTTCCTCGTCCTGCTCAGATCAATTCCATACTATGTTGTTTCATGTGAATTCCCTGTATGTGATAATATGGACAACTATTTGGAAGAAAACAAGAGTCAATACGATAGAGAATGAATATCTCTGATTGTCTAGTTTTGAAATTTATGTCTCTTACATTGCTTTCTTGTGATCTGCTTTGTTCAATTTTGTTGTGTTTAATTTTACCCTTTTGATACAATTGCATGTATATTTGAGTGGGTAAGATGGATGACCATATTGCTGTTTTTGTCAGATCGTGGAGCAGAACTGTTAACAGTCTCACTGTTTAAATGTCTACTTTACATGCTTTAACTTTGTAATTTGAACAACTGTTTCCAAGGAGTCAGTATGTAATTTGTATGTAATTTGTCAAGTAATAATTTCTTAGGGTTTTTTTTGTTGTTGTTCGTTTCCTTTTTTGCTTGGAATTCAGTATTGTTGCTACCCTTTGTTCTGTTTTGTTTTTTTTTAATCTTTAAATAAAATTTAAAAATATTTTTAAAAAAGAGAAATGTTTCATGGTACCTGACACCATTTCTCCCTCAATACTTTCCAAAACTTTGTGCATTTGTTTTTGTCTTTAGTTTTCAGAAGTTTAGTTGTCATAAGTTGGTGGTTAGGTTTATTTGTGTTTATTCTCTTTAAGGGTATGATCAGGTTTTTCATCTGCAGGTCTATGTTTTTTCGACAAATTTGAGAATTTTCCAATTATTTCCTTTTAAAATATCTTTTCAACAGTGATGTTGCCCTTCTGCAGTTCCAGCACCTCTTTTCTTATAGTCATCCAGGTTCCAGAGGTTTATAATCTTTGCTTCTCTTTTCTCAGGTGCTCAGATTTTTTAATTCCATTGTTCTATGTTTAATTTCATTGACTATTTCCTATTTTCTATGCATGGCACAATTGAGTCAATTTACTACATTTCTTTCAACTTTTGTATAGTTCAGTTTCAAAATGACCATTTGGTTCTTTTTTTATATTTTGTTTTTGTTGAAAATTCACCTTCTTTCAAGTGTGTTTTTAATTACTCCTTAAAGTAACTTTATTATGGCTCAATTAAAGCATTTTGTAAATAATTGCAATTTATCTGTTATCTTTTCATTGATTTTCTTTTTTATTTAATTTGAGATCTTCTTAGGTCTTGGTATAAGTAACTTTCTATGGAAATCTTGGTGTTATGCTACAATAGTCAATATTTAAATTTTTTGTTTTAGGAAGTTGTGATGCCATTTCACTACTGCAAAGTGGAGGTAGATTTAGCCCGGGATTCACCCTATGTGCTGACAACTGAGGAGGAGAGTCCTGTATGAAGACGAGCATATTCACTTCCCAGTAGTACAGTCAATACTGCTCCCTGTATAAATTAAACAGCGATGAATGGTGGTGAAATTACAATCTTCCATGAAGTCTTCTCTCACTGCTCTCCAGCGGGGAAAGAGAGGACACCTCATTACTACCAGGTAAGACTGGAAGACCTGGCTCCTCATTTGGTGCTCAATGATACATGGAGAAGGGGTGATAGCAATCATGTGGAAGGAATGAATATTTTGGCCCCATATTGAGTCTTCTCTGTCTCATAAGGAGTTTGGGGGTGCTTTGTTAGAACTTGGAATGACTAGATATTTTAATTTATCATTCATCCTTTGTTGGTATCATGTGGATGGAAACCCAGATTTATCCCCACCCCTCATTATGTTTAGCTGGAATAGACCAGTAATTGTCTAAAAGATGGTGTGTGTGTGTGTGTGTGTGTGTGTGTGTGTGTTTGTAAGTAGGTTGCCCTTTCCTTTGATTAGAGAAGCAGAGTTTGTTATGGCCTCTTCTGTCTGGATAGATTGGAGTTTCTGAGTAGTCAGCTTCATCTGTTCCAAATTTATGACCCACAAGGCAAAAAGAAATCTCTTGAAATTCAGCATCAAATCATCCCTTGTGTCTTGAATTTCCTAAAGTTTACTTTTCTCCACTTTTTGAAGTCTTCTTATGTTATCAATCTATCCACTCATCTATCCTGTCTTGCCTCTAAAACTGTCCTTAGAAATAAAGAAGAAAAGGATGTTTATTCCATTTTTCCAGAATCTGATGTCTAAATTACATTTTTAGAAAAAGTAACAAAAGTTAAAAGCCAGATCTGTTGTTTATCCTCCATTTTTTCCTCCTGAAAAATAATATGGGCTAATGTTTGTCCCAGAAATTTAACCTGTACAAATTGCAACCCCTGTGCTTCTATGCCCTCTGGATTCCCACTGGGTTTATCCATCTGCAAACAGATTGAAGTTCATTACACAAAGATGTTAAGATAATTGTTTTCTTAGCTCCTTGCCTGCCAGGCCACTATCTAGTGATATCTCTCTTCCTTTATCCATGGCTAGAGCATCTTCTTGGTTCAAGTAAACCCACTTCCCTATTCACTTTTTGACTTAGGGAAGTAATAAGCCTTTGCTTTATATATTTTCCTTGTAGTTGTTCCTAATTATTTCAAATATTTTGTTGGTTTTCTTCACCATACCAGGATCTCTATAATTGTTATCATAAAACTCTCTTCAAATATTGTTTCCTTCTGGGAACCCCATGGGTTTACCAAGAGACTAATTTTATTTTTTTTCTCTGCCTCTCAGGCAATTGGAAGCAATGTCTAGCAGTTCAAGTTGGCATGTCACACACAAACAGGAAATGAAGAAAATCCACATAATTAATATACCCCAATAAATCTGTCAGTGTGTAACATGACTAAGTCTTTTTCTTCAAGGTTCAGCTAGTTCCCATGTAATCACTGACCAAGTTAATTATGTGGAGAGCATCTAGATCCTGGGAGAAATATTAGTGACCCATTCCCAGTTAAAGCTTGAGAAGACCTTATAAAAATTAGCTTTGCTGGAACGTCCCTATTTTTGTAATGCGGCAGGCAAGTACAGAGTTATCAATAGAGCTATTGATATAGATAATGACAATACAAATATATTTATTATCCATTATTATTCTGTTCTCTTTTGCTGAAGCACTCCAGATACTCTATCAAGTTCCTCAATTCATCATTCTGTGTTCCTGATGAAGAATCCATTTTTCCTTCCCTTGATAAAAGTCATTTAAAAAGCTAGCACTTTAGAAAGTTGTCAGTCCTCTGTTCTTTCTTCTGTGAAATTCATTTAGTCACTATATTTTGATTTTTCTGCAGAATCTATTTTCTTTTCATCCCAGGGATGAAGCTACTTTGCTGAATAAGGTGATGGGTGACTTTAAAGGTGATTTTAATATGTACATTGGCTTTTGTTCATCTAAATGTTCTGTTGAAAATATGGACTCGGTGTACAGCTGATTTTCAACTTAGGTAATGATGAGATTTTCATGTTCAGTTACTATGGGAACTGAACCATGCTGCCACATTAAAGTGAAAGACGGATGCTGACAACATTGGCCAAATCAATAAATCTGGTGAAATCCCCAATTCGTTTGGAATATATCTGCTTACACAACTTCAGTTCAAATAGAGGACACTGGTGAGCATTAGGAGAACTAGCAAGGATGAATCAATGCCATCTATCCACTGGATTTCAAAGGACACTGCTATGATTCTGTGAAAGAAGGACTCATAAAAGCAACTTGAGAAAATGGAAAAACAAGGCAAAAAACCCAAGAATCTTTTATTCCTACTTCTCCATGGCTACACATCAGACCTGGTCTTGTCTCAGTCTCCTAATGTTTCAATCTAGATCTTTTCTCTTAGAAGCATTTCGGACTAAAATCTATCTTGGGCCGTGGTGGAACCCTAGAAGCTACACAAAGAAGCAATTCACCTGCCCTCTTGGTAAGCGCCTTCCTCTGGCGTAAGCCATGAGGAGACCCAGTAGTGTCTCCTGTGAGCCTACTGGTGCACGTGCTTGGAATCAAACATCCTAACACCCCTCCATCCCAACCCAACCCCCCATTAGCAACTGAGCACAGAGGTCTGAGCATCTCTTGTGAGAATGACTGTATGCAATATAGCAAATATGGGAGATCTCCTCTATCTTCTGTTTGAAAGCAAATGTCTTTTTCACATTATGATTAATTGCTTTACTCTTTGCAATATTCTCTTTCAATTGGTTTTATAATGTTCTGTGTTTGGTTTGATTTTGCTATACCTAATTGGCTAGACAACTATTGTGAAGATAATAAGATCTACTACGGTACCTATTACTGTTATCAGGGTAACCTGCAGTGAAGCTCTGTACCAATTTCATTGCAGTGTCTCAATTGGCTTTGTTCTGTCATGTTCTGTTGTATTTCTACTACCTTCAAAATAAAAAAATTTTAAAAATTAAAAAAGTAAAAACTGTCTCATCTTTTATAAAGAAAATTTCAACAAGGAATGTATAACCATGCTTACATTATCTCAAAAGGTGGAGTGATGCAGTTTATATTAAACCTTCTCATTTTATGGTATTTTGAGATTTGTTGGGTATATAACACTGGAATATATAACAGCAAAAATTTCGTATCATTTGGCAATTATGTGTATTATAACTTTTAAGTAATAAAATGGAATGTTTAGTAGATAAAAAGACAAAACAAAAAAAGTCACTTATAAGTTTACAGTTAGAGCAAGTGAATTAGGCATTCAATTCTTCTTGGGACTGGAACTACTGAAGAAGCCCAAGGAAAGGAAGGCTTATCTTTCCATGGGAAGATATTTGAATAGAGAACATAGATGAAGGAGGACATTTCAGGCCCATGGACTGTTTGAAGGCTTGCAAAGAATCGTTTAGAGGAACTCATACTACACATGACAGGGTCCTACATAGCCTGCAGTGATTCAATTGCATAAGGAACAGAGGAAAGGAAGACGAGGAACGGTTTGGATCTTGCTTCTCACTGCGAGCATGACCTATACTAATTCCCTCTGTCACTCTGAGCACTGGTTTCTTTTTTTGTCAAAAGGAAGTGTGATGGAGAACGATATATATAATAATTGCATAGGCCTAAAAACGTATTATTCCATGTCATTATCCAGTGACCCATAGGGAGGTAGTTAAGAATTTTGAATTGGGATGTAATGACATAGAATTAGCATTTCAAGGAGGGAGGGCTTGTCTTACCCCTACTGAGTGCATGAACAGGGCAGCCTGATGGAAAGAAGTAGAAGTACAGAGGTCAACCATTCTCCCAAAGTCATTTTTTGAGTTAGACATTGGTGAAAGGAAAATAAAAATTTTTCTTTTGAAGTCACTTTCCATTACATTTTGGAATAGAGGACATCACACCAATTCTGCCTCTTTCAGGTGTTTCCTTCCTTTGCCATTTGATTTTCATCTGTGGGTCTGTGTTGCTTGGAGGAATGAACCCTCATTAACACATAGAGAATGAGACAATTTGTTTCTTTGGATTTTGGATGAAAGATCTGTGCATTTCATCAGATGGCATCATCAAGTGAAGACTTGCAAACTGCAAGGATCTTGTGAAAATCTGAAGCTGACATGAAAACTTTCAGAATGGTCTAATCCAAGCAAGTACCAACAAATGGAACTTTAAGATCTGACTTGAAGATGTTAATGTAGTTACTTCTTGTCCTAAAAGTCTTTCTTTCTTTGAAAACTCTATCAAATGTTCTTTGTACTTGTAAACTTTTTATTGATTCCAGAAACAGTGGCTGCTATCGTTTTGACACAGAATAGTTTGGAAGAACATATCTTAGGGACTTGGATTCCTCTTTGTTTGAGAGTCGTGCCATGGGATTTGTTGTCTCTCTGTTTCTTCAAGTTGTTCTTTACTGTCAAAGTTGGCATAAGTAGATGGCCATGTGGGATGATTATGAGGCCACGGATAGAATTTGAAATGTCTTTTCTATAATGCTTTCCTAAAATAAATTACCATCAAATTGCATGGTCGTTCCACGTTTGATCCTGTTGTTACATACCTGTTATATGATTTTAAAATCCCTAATTGTAAAAATTATTATTGTCATGTTAGACTGGCCTCATGAATGAAAGGTTTTACCTGATTGCCCTGCCCACAAGGAGACAGGCTAAGCAGCTGCTTTGCCTGCAGTGACCTAGGGACTTCTGGTCCTCTTATCCCCAAGCCCAGCCATGCTACCAGAGCCCCCTCTCTTCCTGTGCCCTTGACTCTTGGCCAACTATAGGGAGAATCAGAATCTATTGGCAACTTAAAAGTTTTCATATCAGAAATCTCCCTAGTGGGCTGGGGATATAGCTTAGCTGCACAGAGCCTGCCTGGCAAGTACAAGGTCCTGCATTTGATTCCAGGTACAAAAAAAAATCCTAAAACTTCCCTGCTTGTCTGACTTTCTAATACTGAGGACCCTGGCAGAGACCACATAAACGTGGCCATATGCTCTCATTCCAGTGACAGTTTATTTTTCCTCTCCTTACAGACATTTTTCACATTCTAACTTCCTTGATAATAAAAAATTTGTGAATATAGAAACACTTTGTAGCTGTGATTTTAAAATTTCAAAGTTCATCAAGAAGGTAGTTAAGGTGGAAAAATAAAGTTTTGAGTTTGAATAAAATAGTTACTGGATAAATTTTTATTTTATCAAAATTTAGTCTATCCATACAGTATACTTGGTGGACAAACTACTTTCTAGACATATATGAACATTGATTCCTGGCCCCTAAATTTAGTCTTCAGATCTTGATTTGGGAACTGAGTCAAAATATACTCACCAACAAATGGTGTTGATAAACTGGATATTAAAATGCAAATGAATGAATTTGAACTCTTAGTTCACACAGCACACACAAAGAAACAGAAACTGGTTAGCAGACTTTACATAAGAGCTGAAAACATAAAACTCTAACAAGAAGACAAGACTTCCTGATGAAGTTGGATTTGGTAATGGATTCTTGCACATGACCCTAAAGAATGAACAACAAAAGAAAAAATAGGTAAAGGACACTTTATCAAAATCAAAATTTTTCTATCTCCAAGGTTATTATGAGGAAAATGAAAGGACATCCTAAAGAAAGGGAGAAAATATTCCAGAATAATACATCTGAAAAAAAATTTAATATCCAGAGTACATGTACATGTGTGACTCGATAACAAAACACTAACTTCCTACTTAAAAAGTGGATAGGGCTGGGGATGTACCTCAGTAGTAGAGTCCTTGCCTGTCAAGAGTCCCTGGCTTCCTCTCCAGAACAGACAAAATAACACACACACACACACACACACACTCACACTCACACTCACACTCACACACACGGACTCATAATTACATGAAAGGATGTTCAGTGTAATTAGTTATTAGGGAACTAGAACTCAAAACCAGAGTGAAGTACTACTAAGTACCTACTAGGATGGTAATAATAATAGTAAAAGGAAATCACAAGTACCAGAGAGGATGTAAAGAAACTAGAAAACTTTTACATTTATGGTTAGAAACACAACAAGGTGTATTCGATGTGGAAAGCATTTTGGCAGTTTTTTCTCCAACATGTAAATGTAGAATTACCACATGATCTAGTGATTTTATTCTTAAGAAAATAAAAGACTGAAAAATAGAGACTTAAACAGACACTAGCACATCAATATTACATTATTATTTATCACAAAAGTCCAAACTGGAAACAAATGCCCATCGACAGATGAATGGATAAATAAAAAGTGTAATGTATGCATAAATTGAAATGTTAACCATACAGAAGCAAGAATGAGACTCTGATGCATGCATGCTACAATATAGATGACCATTGATGATACCATACTACATGATAAGCCTGACACAAAAGAATGGATACTGTACATATAGACAATAGGCAAGGCATAAAGAAAACGGATTAATGGTTACCAGAGGAAGAATGGAGTGGGGAATGCTCACTACTTCATAGATGCAAAGCTTCTCTTTGGGTAGTGGAAGTTTTAGAAATAGATGCTGCTGCTGTTGGTCTTGGCTACACACAATTGTGAATGCAAGTGACACTGAATTGTATATTTAAAAATAGTTACCATGACATATTTTACATCATACATATTTTACCTAAGTAAAATTTATGAATTAAAAAATGCACGTTTATCACAGAGAGGCACCCAATGTATTTTACCTTAAAAAGCCAAGACATGGGCAATTTTGTATGCAGCCACTCTCCCATATATGTAGAGTATAAGTTTTCAGGATCATTTACTATCATGGTGATCAGTGTTAACAGAAATGACTGAAACCACAGCTGACAAGCAGTGCAGGGTCTAAAGTGAGAATGTGGTCTGGCATTAGGTGGATCAGGACAGGGTTTGCATAACCATCTGAACTGTCTTTCATTTCCTATGCGGTGTGCAGCAAACAGCTTACTCTTCTTGGGCTTTAGTTTTCTTATTTTCAAAGCCTGCAATAATATCTCCCTCACTGGCTATTTCGAAGATTAACCAAGTTAAAAACGTAATAGCATCTACCATTTTGCCAACTACCTAATCAGTGGCCAACACGTTGCATGTACAATGCAGTTGGTTTGGTTTCTCCATTGGTTCCAGTCTTCCTAGTCACTGTTTAAATAATACACTAAGCTCATTTGGGGATGGATCAGTCATTTATTTTGCGGCCTTCATCCCTGTAAAAAAATCCATAAAAACTCATAAAAATTGTCCTGAGTTTTCTTTGATGCCTGTGGAAGAATTATGATTCTTATTCTCCCCTCTTCACTTTATCTTATACATCTATTCTTCTTTATGGGATTTTTAGAACAAACAAAGGTGTTCAGCTCTGGCTGAACATCTGAAGAACTAGCAGGAGGGTGCTCAAAACAAGGGCATGGATGTGACCTTGAATTATTACTCAACTCCAGTTTTCTTGAGGCCAGCTGTTACTTTGAGTTCTGGTCCTTACTGATTCCAAGAAAGACCAAAGAAATCAAGCAGCAAGTTGGAGTAAGGTTCTTCTTGGTTCTAAACAAATTTTATGTATTGTTTATTTCAGTATTTGAGGGGCTGAAAGGTGAGAGTTGGAAAGTGTAGCTGTCCTGTTGAGATCTCAGCAGTGATACATGATGGAAACTTAGTTTCCTTTGCACTTTGTTAAATTCCCCTAGCCCTAAGGCATCTTAGCACATTACTGGAGGTTGAGACTGAGCTACAAACAAATGGGAAATTAATTCATTATAATCAGTGATCGCACAATAGGTTCCACACGGCATGGAAGTCTTTGGCAGAAATAGGATTGTGCAAAGTTCTTTACAGTACTTATAGATTAGTTGTCAAACAAAAGCACTTGTGTTTGTGCCTCAGGATCCTTCTCTTGTGGTTCCCAACATTTCCAAAGGGGAAATGGTAGAGGAACAGTGCGGCTAATGGAAATTTGACCTAACAGAGGACAGCTATGTGTGGCTCTTATTTTCCTGTTCCTTGACTTTCTCCAGAAATCTCAGGGAAGATACAAGGTATGCAAGAAGGTTTCCACAGGCTCTCCTAAACTCCAAAGATGAAAGCCCTGCCTTTGGGACTGGTGCCTCCAGGCATCTCCGTCCTGCTGCCTCTCTGGACACATGTTAAATCACTTCCTACTCCCTGGTCCCCAGCTTGTATTATCCAGAGGATCATGCGGGCATGCCAAAGAGGCTAGACAAATGCCAAGCAGACATGTTTGCATAATCTCCATTACCTTTACCATAGTTCAATGTAATTTCCCCAAATGTTTCATTTATTTTATTTCAGAGATTGTGACAGTTAGGATTTTGAAGTACAACCTCCATCTGTAATCCATTTATGAACTCACTCCAGTGCAATTGTGAAGAGAGAAAGAAAGAGAGAGAGAAAGAAAAAAAGTTGGGAGAGGAATTATTTGGAGTTTAAAAAAAAAAGGCATTGAAAAACAAGCAGGAGGAGTAAGAGCACATCTGTTTTCGTAAGAAATCATGGAACCTGGCCCCTTTTCAGTGGGGTATTTTACTACCACATGGCTTTAATCCTACATCTGGGCCTGTTGTTTTATGAAATATTTCCCACAGATGATGTCAATTATAATTTTTGTCCCGGTCGTCAATTTACGGACTCTTGGAATAAGACAAAATGAAACAACCAGAAAAAGAACAACTTATGTGGTCTACTCTCTGACAAAATTATAGCTGTGTGATACACATCTAAAATCAATAACTCTGCTAATGATTAGCAGAACACATTGCTTGGTTTATGAGCAGAGATGGGGCCCATACTACACACATGTTTGGCTCTGGGTTGCATTTTTTGTTTGCTGTGTATTTACCAGCAGATGTCCAGTCGTTTATTTAATGCTGCTTCTCTGAGCCAGTAGTAGGCCCCTGTCAGTGTCTGTGCGACATTTATAAGTCATCTGCCAGCAATACAGGTGGAATGCTTTCATGAATCCTTTTTTCGTTCTTTCTGCAGTGATGATCTATCAGAGAAATCATGGATAATTCTTTATAGGGTTATATGGTTATTAAGATGTGGTGCTCTGATCTTGTGTGTAAAGTTTAAGAAATTTAGATTCCAGCATATGGTTTTGCAGAACTGCTTTGAAAGAAACATTTGTGGTGTTCAACTTTAGCAGCTGGTCGGAGGGTGAAAGGTTTTCTGCAGAAACAAAGGAACTCCATTAGCCCTAAGTAGACCCAAAGTTTTGACAAGACATGTGATTTTTCTTTTTATTTATAAGGGTTTTCTTTCTCAACACAGAGAAATACACTGCATTCTTTAAAACTTATTTCGTATATACCCGATTTCTAAGTAACCAGATAATTAGAGATTTATAAACTTTCAGAGAGTGAACTTGCACCGAGGATAGTGAGCCTTTTTTTGTTCACCAGTGTAGGAGCTGCCTTTACGGAAGTGTAGCATGTTGGCCATCAAAAACTTTAAAGTAAGAAGAAAACACAACAGAAAGAAGATAGAGTTTTAGACATTCCAGATTCTCATGATGCCTTAATGTGCATATTTAACATAATTTTTGAGATATTTAAGTTTGGAAATTCGACTATTAGTGTAAAAGCCCGTGAGTACTTAATGCCACTTAATCTGGACTGATGAGAGTTTGAACACACAAGTGATTCCATCTCTTAACACATGACACTCTCCTCACGAATATCGCCATGGAAGAGACTGTGTTGCACATCCCGGTTGTTCCAAGAACTTTATCTACCACCACCCTGGTTTGGAGGTTCTAAAAGTGGAGTGTTAGGGATGGAGAGGAGGTGGGGGTTGCAGGTGCATGTGATGTGTCAAAGAAGCATCCCCAGGGAAGAGAGTAGGGGGACCAGGCAGGTCAAGGAGGGGACAGAGAGAAGAAGTGGTCTCCCGTGGAGTCTGGCCTCAGCAGGGTGTCACAGAGGCTTTGATTGCCAGTTGTCCCACAACTTTGCTCTCATTTAAAACAAGACAGCTGGCCAGACATGCATACCATCTCCCTGGCAGAGGCTCTGCTCAGCCACAGGCAACAGTCTAGAAAAGAGGAGAGCTAATGCAGTTGGCAGGTGGATGAAGGGTTCAGGGCTCCTCCTCGAGGCGTTTGGACAGGACACCAGCAGTGTCTTCTTTAATGACTCAACATACTTTGTAGGCAAGAAACTGGAACAGATCCCGTGAAAAGGAAGCTGGGCCTCAGTATCCAAACCCAGAAGCACTTGATTGGTATTGTACCACTGAATAACTACGAGATGTTAAATTCTTGGTTTCTTCTCTTTCCAAGTGTCTCTCAGTCCTGTTTGCTATTAAATGACCTCACCTTGTGGAAGACCCAGAAGACATTGCTGGAGTTGCCCTAAGATTTAAGACAGATCTATTGCTCACACACCCTCAAAACTTTCCCCTGCTATTGAACATGAAGTCATTCTGGTGTGCACCAAGTCAGATTGGCAGCTCTCCTTCATTTAAAAGCAGAACAGGGGTCTGTGGTGTACACTGGAAAGGAGAGTATGAGGTGGTTTCATAAAGTTAGGACACTCTAGTGCAGCTTACTCAGAGGTTTCTGCTTCATTGGGTTTCAAGGGACATGTGAGATGAATGTCTTTGCGCGAATTATCTTGTCTACTCTGCTAGAATTTTCAACACACTTCCGACATTACTCTTAAAGTAGATCTTAATAGAATTATCATTGAGCACCAAGGTATACAGAATAAAGTAAATGTTTTAGGCTTCCACAGATCACTCTACCATGAAGCTATATGCCCAGCCTTTTTTTTAAATTTTTATTTGAAAGAGAATAAAACAAAAGAGGGCAGTACAGAGCAGATCAGAACAGGACAACATAGGCAACACAGTACTTTATATTAAGACAACTGGACATCAACAGTAGCTAATACCACATCACTTACTCTGCTATAGTTGAGCATAGTTTCAAATACAATAATATCAAACATAACACAATAGTATGAAGCCATGCATAGAGTGAAAGAATTACGGGGCTTTCTGAACCGAATATCAGAAAATTTTCAATGGGTACTGTAATATCTCATTTTCAATAAAAAAAATTTGTTTAAACTATCACACATATTCAAACTCCAATAAGACACAATGTGATAGATAGAACCAATGGTAGTAGAACAAAAGAAGCATGGTAGGACTTCTAAGAAGGATTATATTAAATCAGCAATAGCTGTCATAATGTTTTGTTTTCTTCAAAACAGCTGTTCATATCATCACACATGATATAGTCAAACAAAACAGAATAAAACCATTCCAACTGATGATTGAAAACATTGAAAGACTTCAAAGCTATGAGATGGGGCCTCATGCTTACCATAAAGTCTTATATACTCTTATCAAATTTCATACTAGGGAGACTATGTGGTATTTACCCTTGTGAGTTTGGTTTATTTCGCTTAAGAGAATGGTCTCAAGTCGTGTCCATTTATTTATAAATATCTCGATGTGATCATTCTTTATAGCTGAGTAGTACTCCATTGTATAAAAATGCCACAACTTTTTTATCCATTCCTCAGTTGATGGGCACTTAGGTTGTTTCCAAAATCTGGCTATTACAAATTGTGCTGTTATAAACATGGGTGCACATATATCACTGTGGTATGATGTTTTCAGTTCTTCTGGGAATATGCCTAGAAGCGGAATAGCTGGGTCAAATGGGACTTCCATACCCAGCTTTTTGAGGAATCTCCAGACTGACCTCCACAGTGGTTGCACCAGTCTACACTCCCACCAAAAGTGTAG
>PVJX010037553.1:0-16869 GCA_004027295.1 Dolichotis patagonum
CTCCTTGTTCTAAAGTCCAAGAAAACACTTATTTTGACTATAACTATTGTATATATATATATATATATATATATATATATATATATATATATATATATAATGACATACCTTCTTGAGGCATATACTTCATGCTCTCATTTTTTAAATGAAGATTATAATCTGAGCTTAATATATTATTAAATTTAAACTTGATACATTTTAAGAAGTATAAACTTGTTTTGATATGTGAACAACTTGATGATTTCCTGAAATAATCACACTAAGCAAAGTGTTAAATTTTACATTTATTGCCTTTGAATATTTTGCTTTTATTAAATTTAAGGGCATTGTACAAACTTAGGCTAAAATCCAATGGGTTGACAAGTATTTGTGTATTATCATTCATATCCTACGACTATGTTAACATTATATATGTACATTTTATGAAATATATATATACACATATATGTATGCCTGTGCACATGCACACTTGTACACATGTAAGTAGATAGGTAGAGATTAGAAATCAACATGAAAGTGTGTACCTAATTTCTGTATCTGGGGTCAGGCTTTCACCTTACTGTGGAAATAAATAAATCTCAATATTTTTTAAGTGTTTAGATATGTTCTTTTACAACCTCTTTTGGCTCTTTACACAAGATTTTAATTTATCACCTCTGTATGTGTGCATAACTTCTGCTCTGTGGTGCTCTGCATTTACTTCCTGGATGGAGACAATGCTTCCATCACCCAAACTAATGCTGATAATATTAATATAATTCATTTAGTTACAATGCTCAAAATACTGAATTTTATCAAGAAAGAAAAAAAATGACTTGAGATATTCATGGACATAGGGAAATACACTTAAATACAGACACAGATGCAGGTGCAGGTACCAGTATTTCCAGAGGTGAAATGAACCTAATAAAGATCAAGCACTGAAGAAAAATTGGCAATCAAAATATTCACATGATTGATAATTATGGGATAGGTAGTTGGAAAAGGAATATCACCAAATATCCATGCAAGCCAATACATACTATAAAATTTCACTTATTGCTGCTAACACAATCTGTGATCATAGACACTGATCTGGCAGCCCTGGTCTGGGGACTTCACCTTTTCCACAGAGCAGAATATCCTATCTTGAGAATGTTTCCAATTTCAAGAATCCAATTCCCTGTGCCTGTTCTTGAATCCTAATATCTTCTACAAAGTTCAATCTTGTGCCTCTAATGGGAGTCATGTATGCTATTGAGTAGAAATTTTATTATTCTCTTTGGAAGCATCTGCATTTGGATTTTTGACTCCGGGCATCCCTGGGGTTAAAAAGAGGGTATTTGCCTTACAACTATAAAATTAAAATGACTCCCCAAAGACCATAATAGGAAAGATTCCAGCTTCCATTTTAGGATGTAACCCTGAAGCTTTTCTTTTTTTAGATACTTTAAAAAATTTTTTTGGTTTTTATTAGTATTTATTTTTGGTGCTAATGATTACATTCTTGATGGGAAATTGGTATATGTGCATAACACATCTTAATGCTTTTTATGGCCTCTTCTTTTCTCCTGCATCCTTCCTATCTTCAGCTTTTCTTATCAGTAGAATTTCTGTGGTCCTGATAAATATGTATGTGTGTACATAAATGTGTACATTTATATGTTTGAGTTTGCAGCCAAGGAAAATATTACTGAATCTTGTCACCATAATTCTTATGCACTTGGCTAAAGGAAATTTGTCTTTTGCCTATATACTAATCAAAAGATTGGTTTGATTAATTACTTTTTAATGTTAAATTTCTAAAATTACCACTCTAATTATGTATTGTAAATAAATACATGGATAAATGTATATGAAAATATATTGCTTTTCTTTTGATATAATGTCTTATCTTTCTGTTGCCTTCTGATAGGATATAGGAAAAATTAAATACAAGCAATTGGTACTTTGATGTTCTAGAGATAAAAAAAAGTAAAGAAAAGAAAACCAGGAGATTACTTTTCATGAGTCTGTCCTTAGAGTTGTGAAGTGTTGAAGGAACAAGATGTGCATACTGTTTGATAAAGGATATGAAACAAATCATTCTGAGGAATACAACGTTTTATTTAATTTATGAAGTTGAGCAAGTAACTCAAGGGATAAAGTGTTCTCATTGATAGAACTTCTTGGAAAGAAAAGACCATGCCTAGAAAATATGGAGCAAAACTTTAGAAATAGTTAAACAGCTTTCTTCGTTGGTGCATTCACAAGGTAATTAGAGGAAGGAGAAAGAAATATGGAAATTCTCATTCCACAGACACAGACCAGAATTGGGTCCTGGGCCAAAAAATTATTAGTTGTATGGCTTTATATTAACCCTTGACTTCAAGTTCACTGTTTCTATAGTGGGCATTAAGATATTTACTTTGCAAAAGATATTAGAGGTAGTATGTACATACCAGTACTTTAAATTTAATAATAATAACAAACATTTTATTGTACCTATTATGTAATAAGGGTTAAACTTAGTAACTTATTCATAGTGTCTTAATTAGTTTACCATTTCCAAGGCAAAATAATCGACACCAAAACTTTGGCTTAGAGTCTGTAGAGTTTTCAGTATACAGGGTGCTAGTTCAAGGCAAGGTGACATGGCCGAGGAGAAAGAGCTCATGGCTTGGTATTGGCAAGCAGGACACAATCAAGGGGAAAAGGTAGGAGACACACCCTGCAGGAACACATCCCCAGGGACCCATCCCCTCCACCCAGGCTTCACATTCCAACATCACATTTAGCTATAAATTTACAATGGGTTAATCCAATGACGTGTATCACATGCCCAGGCTCCACTCACCACCCTAAGTCTCCACCTATGAGTGCATAAGGCTTTGGGTGCACATCCAGATATAAACTATAACACATGTTAACATGGAGAATTCTCCCAATAATCACATAGAACCCTAATTTTTATTAACTCCATTTTAAAAGTTGAGGAAACTCTAATGTACACAGAAACAGAATTTTGCCAGTAATCATATAGCACAAAGATAGCACAGGGGAACCCTATAACCCAGGTAGTCCAGCTTTGCAGTTCATGCCCTTAACTAAAATATACTCACCCTAAGGTTGAAGGAGAGAACTATAAATAGTGCAAATAGTTTGAATAGGCAGTGGGCTTATTTCAACGGTGTTGTAGTTAAAAATGTATAGAAGTAAGTAGTACTTACTTCTATACATACAAATATATGGAAGTAAGGAGGAACTGTGAGTGAGAAGCAAGGAAAAGGGAGTTAAATTCTGGCAATTATCTAATGAAGTAATGAAGTAGCTCATTAAGATGAAAGCTATATAATTAAAAGAAGAGAATAAATACAGTAGGATTCATCACAGTAGGATTTCTAACACTCCATAACAGAACAGATAAGCTAATTTATATGTATAATGAACTACATGGATGTTAGTTTAAAAATTACAAGATGAGATAAGACTTCCCAATGAGAAAAAGGGTTAGGGAACCAAAGATGATTAAGGCTTTGAGCTTCAGTGACAAGGTCATTTAAGATAACATCTAAATAGTCTCCTTTAGCATGATTTGGTGTTTTACAGTTTTACAAGACTCACATCTCCTTTAAAGTCCCCTAAAATGTGGAGAAATTTGCTTGCCTACCCATCTTACTCATAAATGTCTTTACATATTATGCTGATTTTTTTATAACTGATGGTCTTGTAATAAAGCAACACTAGTTATAGAATGAAGGGGCGATCACCTTAAATAGGCTTTATGAAGAAAAAAATAAAACATACTTTCATTTCCTGGAAGTGGTTGGTTCAAACTACAGAAGCTCTATTCCAAGGGAAATTACTCAAATCCTTTAGAACCCTCATGTCAATACCTTATAGTCTATCTTCATTTTAATGTAAATTATTCAAACTTAATGGTGAAATTTACAAATTGTTTAGTTTCTAGTAGATTTTTGGTCTACACTGGGCAGCAAACACTATTTCTTTTGTGTTACAGCCAAAAGAAAAAGGATCTACACGAGTTCATGCCCTGAACAATGTCAACAAGGCACTGCAGGTCTTGCAGAAAAATAATGTAAGTGGCAACCTAAACAGGGTCTGGATACTGTGAGACAGCATGCTTGATGTCTGAGTGAGGATGTTAGGCCCAAATGCAGGCAAAGCATATAAAATTGTGTTCTAAATCAAAGCTGTTTTTATTAAGAGAACGTGCTCAAGTTCCTTTCTGTGGGCTTCTGGCTAATATAATTCAGGAAGTAAATGCAGGCAAAGACATGGTAGGGAAGCGTGTGACCTCGCCCTGAGAGGCTTCTTCATGTTGTTTTCAGATTTTACTCCACACAGCTATATTTAGTGGTAACATTGTGTCCTTCCCATAGAAGTGTTCTGTGTAACAGTTTCTTTAATAGAGAATTATTAATTTTGTGCACTCGATGTGTTCAAATTAAAGGATCATGAAGTTTTCTTGAAGCAAGCTGACAGTTACTAAACACTACAGAAAACATGCAAATTCTAGAGAAATATCAGACCCTTAAGTCATAGTGAGAGCTGCAGGTTTGTGCTTTTATTTCCATGTTGGATTTAAATCAACTGGTTGAAAATATGTATGATATATCAGACAAAGTAAGCACTCACACCTAAATGAGTTGCTAGGTTATAGAAGTTCTAGTCTCCTCTTAGTGACTTTGAGGTCTCTCATGGCTACAGAGGCTAGTAGTCTGCCTTCCTTATTAACTCCCTACAACCTTTCTAATCGACCAATACATTCACCAGGCACTTTTAGTAGCTTCCTAATTACATTACACCTCTCTTTCAAGGATAAATTCAAATGCATTGATCACAGTCTTAAAATAACCATTAGCTGTGATACATTAGTAATAACATATACTCCTCGCAAATGTTGTTCTGCTCATTTGGCAGGGAGAGGGCATTCTACCAGATATGGAAGTGGAAACTGTAAGCAGTTGATTTTTGAGATCAAACCAATTGAAGTCATTGTCGCTTTGAATGTGTAAAAGTTACTTGATAGAAAAAACTATTTTTTATTAGATTCTCAAGAATTTATAATTTTTCTGTGGCCAGAAGAATATAGACTGTATTCCTCACTATTAATCTGATAGACCACTTAAAAGATTAGTAACAAATATATTGTGGAAATCTTTTAGGGTGTTTAAGAACTTCAGGCTTTTATTTTTTTTTAATTTTTATTTTATTTAAACAGAAAAAAAGGCAAAACAGAAAACAGGGAAGAAATAATACAGAATTTCAAAAAAATATACCGCAACAAATCACTAGTTGATAAATTACCTATTGTCATCTTAGAAATAGTTGTTTAAGTTACAAAACTCAAGCATACAAAGTGGACATTCAAACAGTGAGACTGCAAACAGTTCTATTCAGTGATCCAACATAAACTTAGTAATAGGGTTATCTATCTTACATACTTAAACATACATGCAGTTATATCCTTTAGAGCACTTTCTCTCATCTCTTTTATTACAATAGCAATTACACATTTTGGGTTTAACTACTCCTACAGTTCTTATTACTTTTTACATGAGAGGCACAATGTGATATTTATAAATATGATTCTTATTTCACTAATGAGGATAGTCTCAAGTTGCCTCCATTTTCCTATGAAAGCCTCAAGATCACCCTTTTTTATAGCTGAGTGATGTTCCATTGCGTAAAAATGCCACATCATTTTCATCCACTCTGTGGTTCATGGGCATTTTGGTTGTTTGCAATATTTAGCTGTTACAAATTGGGCTGCTATGAACATGGGTGCACATATGACACTGTGATATGACCTTTTTAGTTTTTCTGGGAAAATACTGAGGAGGGGAATAGCTGGGTTGAATGGAGCTTGCAATCCTAGTCTTCTGAGAATTCTCCATACTGATTTCCATAGTGGCTGCAACAGTCTGTACTCCAACCAAAAGTGGAGCAGTGTTCCTTTTTCCCCGCAGCCTCGCCAACATTTGTTATCAGTTGATTTCTTGATGGCAGCTATTCTTTCCAGAGTGAGATGAAATCTCAGTGCTGTTTTAATTTGCATGTCTCGATTGACCAGTAATAATGAACATTTATTCATGTATTTATTTGCCATTTGTATATCTTCATCTGAGTACTGTGTGTTCATCTCAGCTGACCATTTTTGGAGAGGGTCTTTGAATATGGGGGGCTTAATGTTTTTCAATTCCTTATATGTTCTGGATATAAGTCCTTTGTTTGAGGGGTTGCTGAATAAAATTCTTTCTCAATCTGTGGGTTTTCTTTTCACTCTGTTGGTGTTTTTTTTAATGAAGAAGCTTTTCAATAATATGAGATACCAGTTGTTGATTCTTTGAAGTGTTTCCCGTGCAGTTTGCGTTTTGTTCACGAATTCTCTGCCTACCCTTATATCTTCAAGACTTCTACCTACCTTGTCTTCCAGTACATTTACTGTTTCTGTTTTAATATTTACATCCATGATCCATTTAGACTTTAGTTTTGTGCATGGTGATAGGCATGGGTCTAGTTTCAGTCTTCTGCATGTGGAGAGCCAATTTTTCCAACACCATTTATTAAAGAGGCTATCCTTCCTCCGGTGAATATGTTTAGCACCTTTGTCAAATATCAGGTGGCTGAATGTCTTTGTAGTTGTGCTTGCATCTTCTAATCTGTTCCATTGATCCTCAGATCTATTTCTTTGCCAGTACCATGCTGATTTTATCACTGTGGCTTTGTAGTACAGTTTCAAGTCAGGAATTCAGATGCCTCCTGCCTTGCCTTTATTGCCAAGAATTGCCTTTGCTATTCTAGGATTCTTCTGTTTACAAAGGAATTTTAGGAGAGTTTTCTCTAGATCTTTCAGGTATGTTACTGGTATTTTGATTGGGATTGCATTAAATCTGTTTAACAGTTTTGGGAGTATGGCCATTTTCACAATGTTGGTTCTTCCTAGCCAAGAGCAAGGAATATTCTTCCATTTTCTAATATCCTCTTCAATCTCCTTATTTAGCATAGCATAATTTTCAGCATATATGTCTTTTACATTCTTAGTTAGGTTGATTCCTAAGTATTTCATTTTTTAGATGCTATTGTGAAAGGTGATATTTCCATAATTTCTCTCTTGGTGAATTTTTTGTTTGTGTACACGAATGCTAATATTGTTTGAGCATTAACTTTGTATCCAGCTACACTGCCGAATTTGTTTATTATCTCTAGTCATCTTTTAATGGAGTTTTTTGGGTCTTCTATATAGAGTAACATGTCATCTGCAAATAGTGATAATTTAACCTCTTCTTTCCTATATTATTTCCTTTTATTTCTCACTCTTGTCTGATTGCCCTGGCTAGTGTTTCCAGAACTATATTGAAAAGGAGTGCTGATAGTGGACATCCTTGCCTTGTTCCTCATTTTAGAGTGAAAGCTTTCAGTTTTTGTCCATTTACTATGTTGCCTGTTGGTTTGTCATGGATGGCCTTCATTAGATTGAGGTAGACACTGTGTATTCCGAGTTGTTGAGGATTTTTTTAAAATTCTGAACAGGTGTTGCATTGTATGAATAGTTTTTTCTGCATCTATTGAGATGACCATGTGGTTTTTGTTTTTGTCTCTGTTGATGTGGTGTATTACATTTATTGATTTGAGTATGTTAAACCATCCTTGCATCCTGGAATGAATCCCACTTTGTGATGATGTATAATCTTCTAGATGATTTGCTGCATTCTATTTGCCAGTATTTTATTGAGAATCTTTGTATAAATGTTCATTAGTGAGATTGGCCTATAGTTCTCTTTTTTGGTTGGTTTTTCTCTGGTTTTTGGTATGAGAGTAATACTTGGCTCCAGGAATGATTTAGGGAGGATTGCTTTCTTTTCAATTTCATTGAAGAGTTTAAGGAGTATTGGCATCAAATCTTCTCTAAATTTCTTGTAGAATTCATCAGGCCCTGGGTTTTTTTGTTGGTAAGTTTTTAATTATGTTTTCAATTTCCATAGCTGATATTGGGTTATTCTAAATTGCTAAATCTACTGGTTGAGCTTTGCTAAATTCATATGTTTCTAGAAATCTGTCCATTTCCTCTGTGATTTCTTCTCTATGTGAGTAGAGATTTTCAAAGTAGGTATTCATGATCTTTTGAATTTCCATGGGATCTGTGGTAATTTACCTCTTTTCTGTCCTTATTTCTTGAATTTGGGTTTTTTTTCTTTCTTTTTCTTGATAAGGTTAGCTAGAGGTTTGTCAATTTTGTTTATTGTATCAAAAATAGCTTTTTGATTCATTAATTCTTTGTATTTTTTCAGTTTCAGTTTCATTGATTTCTTCTCTAATCTTTACAATTTCCTTTCTTCTATAAGCTTTGGGTTTAACTTGCTCTTCTTTTTCTACAGGCTTGAGATGAAGCATTAGGTTGTTTATTTGTGCTTTTTCTGTTTTCTGGATATGACAATTTATTGCTATATATTACCGTCTTACGAATGTCTTCATTGTATCTCACAGATTGCAGTATGTTGTTTCCACATTTTCATTGAATTGTATGTATTGCTTTATTTTTCTTTAATTTCATCTGTAGCCCACTCATTGCTCAGAAGGTTGTTATTTAAGTTCCATGTGTTTATGCAGGTTTTGCTATTTCTTTTACCATTAATTTCCAATTTCAGTGTGCTCTAGTCATATATTATGCATGGGATAATTTCAATACCTTTGCATTTAATTAAGAATGTTTTATGGGATAAAATATGGTCTATTTTTTGAGAATGTCACATATGGAGCAGAGAAGAATATTTATTCTGATGTGGTTGGGTGGAACACTCTATAAACATCTACTAAGACCAATTGCCCACAGTTATGAGTCAGTTCTATTATTTTTTTGCTTACTTTTTGTCTAGTTGATCTATGTCTTTGTGATAATGGGGCATTAAGGTCCTCTGGTATAATTGTGTTCTTGTGCATTTGGTTTTTCATGCCCATAGTATTTGTCTTATATAGTTGGGTGCTCCTGTATTTGATGCATATATATTTATAACTGTTTGTTCTTCCTCTTGAATTTTTCCATCAGTGAGTATGTAGTGACTTTCTCTATCTCTTTTAATCATTTTAGGTTTGAAGTTTACATTTTCTGTAAATAGATTAGTTACTCCTGCTTTTTTCTGGGTTCCTGTTACATGGAATACTGTTTTCTATTCTTTGACTTTTAATCTATGAGTTTCCTTTTGGGTCAGATGTATTTCTTGTGTACCATATATTGTTGGATCTTCTTTCTTGATCCATTCTGTCAACCTAATTCTTTTGATAGGTGAATTGAGGCCATTTATGTTCATGGATATCACTGATACGTACTGGCTCAACTTTGCTATGTTATGTTCTAGTTGTTTGTTTTCTGCTTTTCCCCCTTGTTTAATTGCTTGTCCAGAATGGTGGTTTCTTTCTGTTGTTTTTCCGGGTATTGTCATCATTTTTATCTCTATCTATTATGTCTTTCAATACTCTTTCTATGGTTGGCTTGGTAGACATGAATTTCTTCAGTTGTTCTTTGTCGTGGTAATATCTTGTTTCCCCATTAAATTTGAATGAAAGTTTCATTGGGTACATCAATCTGGGTTGAAAGTTGCTTTATTTCAGGGCTTGATTTACCTCACTCCAAGATCATCTTGACTTGAGGGCTAGTGCTGAAAAGTCTGTTGTGATTCTAATGGGCTTTCCTTGAGTTGTGTCTTTTCTCTAACAGCTTTTAGTATTGTTTTTATTCTGCTCCTCTGGGATCTTAATTATTATGTGTTTGGGAGTAGACTTATGTTGGTTGTGATTGTTTGATGTGCTGTATGCCTCACTTATCTGTGTATCAGTTTTTTCCCCATGTTTTAGAAATTTTCTGCTATTTCTTCTGTAAATGTTTTCGTTATGTCATTTGCAGTGATTCCTGCACCTTCACTGATGCCTATTAACCTTACATTGTTTCTCTTGGCATCATCTTGAAGCTGCTGGATTGTCATTTCATGCTGCTTTGTTATTTTTAAAAGTTCGATCCTTTTAGGATCACTGTCTTCAAGGTCCGAACTTCTATCCTCAGCTTCAGTTAAATGGTTCTGCCAGCTTTCAGTAGAATTTTTTGTTTCTTTGATGTCTCTTTAAGTTTGTTTCATGAATTCTGCTTGTTTTCTATGTTGTTCATTCAATCAGTTTCCCATGCTCCTGTACTTTTTTTTATCTATTTCTTCTCTAGCTGTACTGAGCAACTCCTTACTAAGGTTATTATTTCTGTCTTCACATGAGAGATTACTTCTAGTTTGATTCCTCTATAGCCTCATGGATTTGTTTTTTCATTTCACTTCCTATTTTTTCAGAGTTTTCCAGTGTGTTACTTCTGAAATCCTCTATTTCAATGTTGCCTGTACCTGCACCTGATGGACTAAACGTTTGAGATTGCATTTTACTTTTTTGTTTTGCTGTTTTACCCTTTCAGGTTAATATTTGGCTTTTAAATCCCACTAGTGTCTCCTGTTAGTAGGGTGTATCTTGGTGTCCTACTATAAGGTTGATGTTTGTCCAATTGATTGGTCCCACAATGAAAAGGTGGGCCAGTCATCTGAATTCCCCCTGCAGGGCCTGCTGGGTGAGTCCTATGTTCTTCCTAGGTTACAAGCCTAGGAAGACTGATGGAAATTAACCCCTAGTTCCTGTTTTTATTATCTCTTCAGGTTGTTCAGTGTCACCCTACTGTGTCTCTGGATGTCCCACAGGCTTCCTTGATTTTCTCCAGGTTGGGGGATCCCTTATTGGCACCCTCCACAACCTACCTGATATTCTGTGTGGAGGGAGGACTCACCCACCCACTTATCAAGCTCGCTTTTAGTCTACTTCTGGAGGGGCCTTCACTATTGCTACTGTTTACCCATGGAAGGTGGCAAACTGTATTCCTATTTTAGGGGTAAACTCACCTCACTGATGGAAGCCTGCTGAGTTCTTCTGTTTGGATGAGGGGTTACTGAGTCTCCCTTTGATACTACATGGTTAATACACTGCATTCCAAGGTTCTGTGGGGGAGGTGTGGGAGCCAGAGATACACAGCAATACTAGGTCCAGGAGGTTGGTGGGGTCCCTGATGGCAGTAGTAAGACTGCAGGGTCAGGCATCACAGGCTGGATTTCCTAGGTCCTGAGGTGTGTGGCCAGGACTATGGGGACACGGGAGTGGCCCGGTTCTGGCCTGGCCCCCCTGTACCTCTGGCTGGAGTTCCTGGGTCCTGTAAAGTGGTCTGCTGAGAAGGCAGGGATTGTGGGAGGGGTCAGGGTCTAGCCTGGCCCTGTGTGCACCTCTGGCTGGATTTCCCAGGTCCCTCAAGTTGGTCTGCTGGAACAGCAGAGGTTGTGGGAGAGCTAAAACACACTCACTGCAGGAATGACCATGGAGTAAAAGAAATTCAGGATTTTAAAGTGTCAGAACACCTTGTTTCATTTCAAAATATAGAAACAGCATAAGAAACAGCAAAAATTTCTGAAAATTATTATTTAATTTAATTGACACATTTGCAAGACAATCATCAAGAAACTATAATATTAAACACTAAAATGTGAGCTACTGAATCTCCTTGTAAACAATCAATTAATGCATACAGGCACATATTTTGATAAGCATTTTTCATCTATGTATTAGACTACCACTATATGGTTTCCTATATATACTATAATTAGTAACATCACAATTTTCATTACAGACCCAGAAATCATCCTAGCAATAAAATAGACAAACTATAGAACAAAATTTTATGTCAGCTAGGGCCAGAGAAAACAGTGTTATATATGACAAAAAATCAGAATTTGAAAAGAAAAATATTACTTTGAACTTCATCAGACTATGAGTTGTTCTTATTTTCTAAACATGAACTTGTTTAAGGAATTGCCATTGTACTTTATTTCTTTGTGGATTATCTTTCTATTTATATACGTTTTATTGCTTTATCATTTGAATATGGATCTACCATCTCTCTGAAACTGATTGTTGCATATGGTATAAAGTATGGGTTAAAATGCTGTGTTTTTGGCCGGGCATGGTGACCCATGCCTGTAATCCCAGCACTGGGGAAGCTGAGGGGTGGGAATTGTTGCAAATCTGAGGCCAACCTCGACTACATAATGAGTTCAGCCCAGCCTAAACTGAAAATTCACACCCAATAAAAAATAAGTAAATAAAAATAAAATAAAAATCTGGTTTTTTTTACATGGAATCTAATCGACACAATATCATGTATTTTAAAAAACATTTATTTCCACATTGCTCTTCAGTGCTATGTGTATCATTAGTATTCATTTATGCATATGTAAGTCTTCCTGGACTTCAATTCTATTGTCTATAAAAGTGAAATGTTATATCATGTGGGTTACTACAGTTTCATAATAATCCTAGTACGTTGTAGAAAAGTGTCTCTCATGTTATTATTAGAATGTTCCCTCCAAAACTTATGTTGAAATTTAATTGCCATTGTAACATTATTAAAGTGGAGAGACCTATTAAGAGGTGATTAGATCATGAGGTCTCTACTCTCATGAATGATTTAATGTGGTTCTTTCTGCAATTGACTCCTAATAAAAAGATACATTCAGCTCCTTTTTTATTTCCTTCTTTGCGCTTGCCCTTCTGCTATGTTATTATGCAAAAATAAAACCCTTGGGGGGCCAGGGATTTAGCTCAGTGGCATATGTGCCTGCTTTGCAAGTGTGAGGTCGTGAGTTCAATCCCCAGTGCCAAATAAATAAATAAATAAATAAAAACCTTACACATCAGATGCTGTACTTTTCTACTTACCAGCTTTCAATTCTGCAAGTATGGATCTCTACAGTTTATAAGTTTCTAAGCTTATGGTATATGTTCTGTTATAGCAATAGAAAATGGACTTAGACATCTCCAACATTACTGTTTTTGAAGATTTTCTTGGGTTTTATTAGCCCTTCTTTTACTCTGGAAACATGTTTTCTACTGCCATCATAAATCCTTTTGGAATATGACCAATATTAGTTAAAATCCATAGATTAATTTGGGAATAACTGACACATTTACAATGCTGAGCACCCTAATTTTATCTCATGGGTTTTTTTATATGTTACCCAAATTTTAATTTTAACAGAATGAGAATAAAATCTTCAAAGTATCTCACAAACATAAACAGGAACATCCCAGAGGAAGGTATTCACAAGTTTAAAACAATAAAAAGAGCTACTCAGCCTCAGAAGTAATTAGGGAAAATTTATATTAAAGCTGTAATATGCTGTCAGTATGAATACATAGACATGACTGAAAATCAAAAAAATTACTAATGCCAAATGTTGATGAGCTTATAGAACTAAAACTCTTAAAATTAACTGGTTGAAATATATTTTCAACACAATTGAAAAGTTAATCTTTATTCATGTAAAATGCACAATTATTATAAGCTAGTGATTTTATTCCTTGGTATATATCTAACAAAAATAAATTTCTATGTTTACCAAAAAATGTGTGTGAATATTTATAGCAGTATTATTTGCCATACCTCCAAACTGGAAACAACTATGGAATTCATATGATGGCATATTACAAATAAATGATAATGAACAAATGACAGCCATACATAATAGATAGATAGATAGATAGATAGATAATTTAATACATTTTCTGTGTCTATGTTGTATTTCAATTTTTAAAAAAGATTAAAAAGTGAAACCATTTAAGAAAAAATTAGGACTTCGTATATAGCTCAATGGTGCAGTGTGTGCCTGGCAAGTATTAGGCTGTGAGTTCGACTCTTCATACAAAAAAAAAAGTAGACCCCATTCTACAACTTTCCAAACTCGGACTGGTGTCTGTGGTTATCAGACTGATCATAGATCCCATATTTTCTAATGAAATTTTTCAATGTTGCAAATGACTATACAAAACTAAAATGTGGCCATTTCAGTGTATGGACACTGCAGTTTGTGATCACAGTAAGCCCAATCTTTTCTGTCCTGGAATTTGCACTCGCATGGAGTGGAACACTAGGAAGATAGATAGATGATAGATATATAGATAGATAGATAGACAGATAGATAGATAGAGATAGATAGATAGATAGATAGATAGATGATAAAGGAGTAAATAGAGTAGGAGATCTGGGAAGACCTCTTGGTTAAATTCTATAAGAACCAAATGAATTAAAGCAGTGAAGCATGGGATTATCTAAAAAGATAGTTCCCATGTGGAATGATAAGAAGATCATGATGTGGAGAAAATCATTTGGAATGAGGATGTAGTAAGTAGAGAAAACTGGATAAGTAGAAAAAAGACAGAGAAAGGAACTATAGAGAGTGAGAGGAATGGTGAACCAGGGTTCAAAGGTGATGGCAAAGACTAAAAATAAAGACGCTATTATAAATTAACAGAACAAGTTCTTTCTGAAATTTCACAATGGAATAACTACTAACAAAAATATAGGGAAAAAGTATTTTTAAACACTAGCATAATTTTCTAATGCAAGTAATTAATGCAAGATGGTAAAGTTTGTTTGGTACACTGGTACATGATCTACTATATGTTAATCTTTTCTCTAAGTCATTACACATCTCCCTTTTCTAAACTCTCATGCCAATTCCCTTCTCCAACTTCAAAAGTCTGCCTCCAGGTTGCCTGTCATGAGTTGTATTTCTACTAAAGAAAGTTACAATTAATAAAGCATAATAAATCAACCTCCATAATAGAAATACTGCTAAAACCACAAAGAAACTTGAAGGAAAGATATATCTATTTAGAGGCTTTGATTTGCCATTGTCCGTCAGACATGTTTAGTAGCCAAAAACTGAGTATGAATAGCATAATATACAGTAGACTTAATACCATTCTTTCTCTTGACATTCCAAAGTATAGTACTTGTATAAAAATGTATATATTATATGCAAATTCACCATAAACTTTCAATTGTAAGAAAAACAAAAATTTAATAATTTTAATTAAGTTAATCAATCTGAATATCAACTTTTTATTAGGCATAAAGAAAATTCTACTTACATCTTTATTAGGATTTCTCTCCCCTATCCCTAATTTATGACCAGAGACCAGTAGATCCATCTAGTGCTCATAGGGTAGGATAAAAATCTTTCAAATTTACAGTCAATTGTGTGATCCTCCGATATAATCACCATACAATTCCAAGTCATCTTGTGAAGTTAAATGTATTATTAACTGTCCTAGTATGAAACAGATGGCATATATAAAAATAAAGTTGAAGAGAATATGATGAGTGGGATATTTACATATGTGTGAGCAGAATACTGACAAGAAAATGAACTAAAAATGAATGATGAAGCACTCAGGAAAGAGCATTAGTTAATAGTTCATACTACATCCAAATCAAAAAGGACCTGGGAAGAGAAATGTTAAACTAAACTGATAAAAACTCTCTCTCTCTCTCTCTCTCTCTCTCTCTCTATATATATATATATATATATATATATATATATATATATATATTTTGCAAATGCTAGAATGAGTTTGGGAATCAAACTCATAACTTCACATATGCCAGGCAGGCACTTATACCACTGATCTAAATTCCCAGCGGTGGGGGAGGAGGGACCCTATACATTTGAAGAAGTTCACTGCCCAGCAACTCTGACCACAGTTATAATTTTCAAAACCAAGCTAGGGAGGGGAGATAGGGAGAAAACGAATACCTTCAGTTCTCTACATATCCACCCTATATCCTTCCAGTGCAGATCATTGGTTGAACCCACCCAGAAGCTACTAGGGAAAGATGTCACAGATGATGGAGGCATTGCATTCACAGAAGTATAAAGAACCTAGGATTAGGGCACCACACAAATAATTGACATTGCAAATGTATCTCCTCCCCACTTTTTTGTCTGAGTCAAATACAAACATCAGAATCTGTTTACTGCGAATATTAATCTCTGGGGCCAAACTTTGCTGGACCACCCAGAAAATCATTTACTTCTGAGGCAATAATATGCCCTCTCTGTGCTGGCAGAGAGTAAAGGTAGTTTCTTGTCACTTTGCCAATAACATCATACTCCTTCCCATACTTCTGGGAAACAAAAACATTAGAGCCAGCAAACAAAACAGACTTAGTCATTCCTGATTTTTGCTCTTTTATACAAATTTACCAAAGTCACAGGAAAATACCAAAATATGTTTTTAAAATTCCTAATACAAATACTCATTAAAAATGGATAATTTATTAAAAGGCACTGAGAATTACATTAAATACACAAAAAGAACTCTTAAAATGCATATCATTTGATTCAATACTATAGTAAATTAAGACTAAATTATTATTACATTAATTTAAAATGTATAAGCAAGAGCACAAAACCATATTTATGTAGGAAGGATTATTACATGAAGAAACAGAGAAAAATAGTTTACATGCTACTCAGATGTTGTTTTTACTTTTGTTTTTGTTTTCATTTGAAATGAGATCAAAAAAAGCTTTCAATGAAAAATATTATAAAAATAAAAATGCTCATTGAAAAGTAGGCTATAAATACAAATGAAAAATTACAATAAATAGATAATTTAAGAATTATTTATTTACAATAAAATTAAACAGATTCCTATTTTACAAGTGTGATCATAATAGGTAAACAAATATATGCAGATTAAAAATAAAAGAGAGTAATACATTTGAATTCAATAGATTAAAAATGGAAATCTACATAGAACTGTACCACATGTTTCTCTTTCCTTTTTTTAATAAGGTTGGCCAGGGGCTTATCAATTTTATTTATTCTTTCAAAGAACCAACTCTTTGATTCATTGATCCTTTGTACTGCTTTCTTAGTCTCTATTGCATTAATTTCTGCTCTAATCTTTATAATTTCCTCCCTTCTTTTGGCTTTGGGCTTGGCTTGCTCTTCTTTTTCTAGATGTTTG
>PVJX010037554.1:0-16859 GCA_004027295.1 Dolichotis patagonum
ATGTAGAATTAAAAAAAAAAAATCAGACCCCCCCCCAAATTCAAAGACCCAATTCGAAAATGGGCATCTGAGATGAATACACAATTCTCAAATGAAGAAATACAAATGGCAAATAAGTATATGAAAAAGTGTTTAACAGCACTGGTCATTTGAGAAATGCAAATTAAAACAACACTGTGATTTTTATCTCAACCCAGAGAAAGTGGCTATTATCAAGAATCAACCAATAACAAATGCTGGTGGGGCTATAGGGAAAAAGGAACCCTTCTCCACTATTGGTGGGAATGTAGACTAGTACATCCACTGTGGAAATCTGTGTGGATATTGCTCAAAAAACTAAGATTAGAGGTCCCATTTGACCCAGCTATTCAATTTTGGGGTATTTTCCCAGAAGAATTAAAAATATCATATCATAATGATATATGTGCACCCATGTTTATAGCAACACAATTTGTAATAGTTAAATCTTGCAAAGAACTGAAAAGCCCATCAACTGAGGAATGGATAAAAAAGATGTGGTATTTTTAGACAATGAAATATTATTCAGGTGTAAAGAAGGATAAACTTGAGTCTTTTTTAGGTAAGTGGATGCAACTTGAGACCATCCTCATAAGTGAAATAAGTTAGACATGTGTGTAAACACTGTCTTTTCTCTGTTGTGTAAGAGGTTGAAAGAGTAAATAAGATCTAAAATGTACAATAGATATGGTGAAATGGGAAGAAACTGTTCAAAAGGAAAGAGAAACTGAGATGAGGGAAAGGAGAAAAGAAGAAGGGAAAAGGAAAAAATAGTTATACTATTAATTTCTACTAGTTCACTAAAGAAAGGTTTGTTTATGCTTTATGATCAATTGTTCATGTCTGTATCTTATATGAGCAACTCTTTTGAAGATAACAATATGCAGTGTATTAATCGTTGTTACTCTCCTAGTATCTTGTTTTGAAATTTTGTATCATTTTTGTCTTTTCTCTTTAGAATAAAATAAAATATGAAATGTCTAAGTCTAGTCTATGTGTATATGTATTTGTATATATACTATTAGAATTCACAAATTTTATATATATGGTGCGAGGCAATCAGAACAATAAATGTTATGAAAGAAAAGTGAAGAGGAAAGAGAATTATGGCAGAAAAAGCCTACGCTTTTCATGTATTAGGTTAGCAAAGCTTCCCCAGGGAGAATATATTTGGCCAGGAGCTTGAATAATGTCAGGGATGGACCCATGAAAATATCTTGGGGGGGGAATGTGGAAGTTTGAGGGTGCTGCCATTTCAAAGGCATTGAATTAGAAATAAGAATTTTATGTGTGACATATTTAAGTCAATAAATGAAAAGATTAAACCCTTTATTTGTGGAAGACAGTTTAACAGTATCAAAGGACAGAGAAAAGACAGAGCTACTTAATCTATTTTTGCCTTTTTAACCAACATAGGATCATCTTTAAAAATAACAGAAAAATCAAACAATGTTAGGTGATATGAATTCTGGGCATGGTGGTACACGTCTGGAATCCCAGTCACAGGAGGCTGAGGTAAGAGGGTGGCCATGAGTTTGAGGTTAGCCTGGGCTACATAGTGAGTTCGAAGTCAGCCTGAACTACATAGCAAGACCCTTTCTCAAAAAGACCGGGAGAGAGAGAGAGAGAGAGAGAGAGAGAGAGAGAGAGAGAGAGAGAGAGAGAGAATGAATATAGGAGAATAACAACAAGACATATTAAATGAGTTTAAAGTCCTAGAATCAGATAACTTATAACTTGCACTTTTCAGAAATCACTAATCATGAGACAGTTGTCAGAGGTATGGGCATAGACAGAGAAATGCTTCCATTTTCAGGAATAATGAGGAATTGTGAAAAATATATATTGACAATGTGCAATTAATCTCTATTTAAGAGATGATTTGTCAGCATTTAAGAAGTCACTAGAAGGTGACATGACTATACTGTAGTAAGTAATGTTGCACTAGATTTCCACTACTGTGGCAAAATAGCTGAAAGATTAAGTTAAGGGGAGAGAAATTAATTTTGGTTTACAATTTCTGCAGTTTCTGGGGGTGGTGGCTTGATCCTGTTGCCTTGGACCTGTGTAAGGAGGAATGTCACTGTAAGGACAGGTGGCCAGCAGGACTTCTCATCTTATAGAGGCCGGGGGGGGGGGCCAAGGAGGGGACAGGAAGGGGCTGGCACCCTCTTCCCAATAGTTCATTTCCTTCCAGGAGACTCCACGTCCAAAAAGTTCCACCACCTCGCAGTGCCACCATGGACTGTGACCATGCCTGCAACACATCTGGCCTTTGGTGAGTGTCCCAGATCTAAACTATAGCTAATGGTAAATTCACTCTGAGTTTTGAAAGTTTATTACTAAAAGTGAAACAGGGAACTAGCACAGAACTGTGTAATGTTTTTGGCAATGCATCTAACAGTCTCCCGTGATATGTTTATCAGGAAGATGTGAACCATGCCTGGATAATAGTATTTTTATGCAGATTGTGGTTCATTAAACTACTCTTCCTTATATTCTGTAACCATGGAGATAGGATCCCTAACTTTATCTATGTCCTCTTCAGGATCTTTGAACAGTGACTACACTGCAGTGATTACGTGATGATTATCAACCATGTCACAAAGTTATAAGGCAGCTAACAGAATCAACATTCAAAACAACTCTGGAATCTAGATTTCTCTACTGAAACCAGAACATAAAATTTAACAGAAATATTTCCAAAAGTTCTATGTTCAATTTCAAATGTGAAAGACATGACTTGGCAGTTTATCTGAAATAAATCTGCAAGTTACAATTAATAAATAATTAATATACATCAAAGATGTGAGTTGTGCTTTGAAAAGCAACGAATGGAACACAAATGATAAGAAGCACTAATGCCAGTATTATGCCAGTATTATATTACATATAAAGTAATATATATTCATAATGTTTGCATCAAAAATATTTATTGTATTGCTATTACATTCTTTTAGACAGGACCCCCTCTCTCCAAAGAGATTCCAACTAGTAAGAGAGAAGAATTATACTCAAAAGAATAGAACACTGTAGGGTTCTACAAAGGAAATACAAAAGGAAAGAGGAAATAAACGTATTCAGTATCCCCTGTTTATCAAATAGGGCTTTATTTATATTATTTTATCATCACAACAACCATATGGGGTTCATATTATTACCTCTAACATCTTGAGGAAAAATATTCCAAGAGGATAAGCAAATTTAAAGATAATAGAAATTTCATGCATTTGGGGATCAGGAAATTTTCTCTTGCAAGAGACTGTATTTGAACTGAATTTCTTTCTTTCTTTCTTTCTTTCTTTCTTTCTTTCTTTCTTTCCTTCCTTCCTTCCTTTCTTCCTTCCTTTCCTTTTTTTTTTTTTTGAGACAGGGTCTTGCTTGTAGTTGAGGCTGGCTTTGAACTCATGGCAATCCTCCTGCCTCAGCCTCCCAAGTGCTGGGATTACAGGTGTCTACCACCACACCTGGCTGAACTGAGTCTTGAAAGAGAGAAGGATTTAGATTTGTGTGTGGGGAAGAAAAGAGCATGACAATAAATACAGAACAGAAAAGCGCTAGATTTATTTAGAAAACCGCGTACAAACTTTGGTCAAGCAAAAGGGAGTATGGGAAACAAAATGATGGAAAGGCTGTTTGGAGTCAAATAGTGAAATATCTTGACTGTGGGCTGAGAGTACGAAATTTATTTACCTAAAGATTGTTTGATAACAAGACTAAAATAGACATAAATTTGAGGGAGAGAACATTCTGGAAAAGAGATTATTTGCTGGAGAAGCAATGAGGGCTGCATTAGTCAGATTGTGGGAGAGAATGTGGGTTTGAAATATGTCCACAAAGATAGGTGCTATCAGATTTGGTAACCGATGGAGCATAGCAGGCCACGAAAGTGAAGTGCTGATGCGTACTACTAAGCTTGGACAAGCAGGGAAATAGTATTTTCATTAACCACAGTAAATTAAGAACAAAATATAGATTTAGAAAGTGAACAAGAGGTTAGTTCTGACATGAGTGAATTTGTGATACTCCTGTCTGGCACATAGTAGATCATGGTGTTCAGCATGACATTTCAAGTGAGGGAATTATTTTAAGGGTATGATGGTCAAATAAACTTTGTGTGAAAGAATCTATCAAGGATGGAGAGAGCCCAGTACATAAAAGTATTTGCAGATCCTAATTTAAGCAAAATAAAGAACTTTTGAGCTTGCTTGGAAAAGGAAATATCAAAGAAGCCACCAGGTGCATACACATATTTGAAGTGTTGTTTTGTATTAAGCCAGGTAGATGTGTCTGAGGTTGATCAAGAGGGCAATTTTGTTGTGATTCCATTAAGGTCCTATAGGCTGTTACCAGATAAGATTGGAGGTGGAAGAAACCATCAACAGGCTTCAAGAAAACAAGTGGAGTTATACCAGATGGGCCTAGGGTCCAGAGCAAATCCGGAGCGGGAAGTTCACCTGGAGCTCAGGAGGGTACGCTTCCTGGAGGAGGCCTCCATACCCTGCCAAGTTTGCAGTGGTGATGGAAGCTGATCACTGCACGACAGGCCCGGGCTTGGCATTCAGCACTATCTCATCAGGTGCATGTCAAGGAAAGACACTAAATTAAAGAAGAGTTAGGTATGATGGGAAATTGAGAGAACAGTGCCAGGTAGGAAGGAAATTTGATAAAATACATTTTTCTTGCACAGAGCGCGGACGATTAAATGATAATTACCATTTTAATAATAAGGTCATGACCATGTATTCAGTATTCCAAAGAAAAGTCAATCACATTTACCTGGAGTTCAAAAAGGTATGAAATTTCCATTTTTAATAAAAATTTTAAGTGAAGAAACAACAGATTTTTGTTAATATCTAAAAAGGAAAAGGATTTTTCTATTTATCTTAACTTTCTACATTATACTAAAGATAAAAATAAAATAAAGGTCCTAAAGAGCAATTGAGGCTGAAAAAAAGTCTGGCCGTTGCTGTAGGCTTTTCCTACATAAGAAAATAAAAGCAAAAGTTAAGCAACTGCCTAACAATGCATTCAGCAAACAGCCCTGGTACTCTAACACATAGGTATAGCCATTGGAATGCTGGTATTTCAGGCTCTGACTTTTCAGATTTCCCATTTTGTTTGATTTTTGAAATGAATACTTTTCACTTCAGCACCAAATCTGAAGTTTTTGAAAATATATTTTAAGTGTGCTGATATAAAAACATCCATACAATGTAATTTTAAACCAATAGAAGAGTTCAATTATAATGCTGTTTTCTTCATAATTAATGAGGTATCTAAAATTTTCAGTAACTAAGGAGGAAAGAAAGATTTTCAGAATTGCTGGAAGGAATGGGAAGCAAAAATCATGAGGTTCTGCACAGGAGACATTGCAGTGGCTACCTTGGGAGGAAAACATCACCTTAATAATGGGAACTAGAAGATAGACCAAGCATGACAAAAACGAGATTATAAAGTAAAAGCCTATACATTAAAAATATGAGAAAACTTGAGAAAAATAAACAATTAGGGTAGAATATGCAATTGAGTAGTAATAAGAATTAAAATACGCTATGCCACAAAATGGGTAAAATCATCAGTATTCCATAATTTAAATGTTTAGTTGTATTTTTCTAATACTACTGCCTATGAGAAAAGACGGCGGTGAGACACATTCATTAAGTTAATGTTCAGGCACTTCAGAAACAAGCAATGAGGTGGGGAGTGCGTGATTTCTTTCACAGCAGATGTGAAACCCTGAAATCTGCAGGTCTTGATGAGTCATAGGGTTAGGCCAAGGATATACCTGTAGATACCAGAAGGCCCAGATCTCACAAAGTTGCTTTGTAGTTAGCAACCAGCAAACAATGTCGTATAAGGAGTCAAGCAAAGGTCGCATTTTTATACCTGCTATGTAGCTTTTCATATGTGTAAATGGAGGTGGTATTTACTTCTGTGAAATAAGTTTCCTGATTATGAGATATAAAATTGTGATTTTCGGAAACTCGAAGCTACTTAATTTGCATGACACAATGCATACTTGCAGAAGCCAGTGCTAAAAATGCATGTACTCAGCTTTTTTGAAAAGAACCTTCTGTATTTTTATTTTCCTCAACAGGTTTTCCCCTTTTGTTTACCCGGTAATGGTATTCCATGCAATAAATCTGGAATAGTTAGGAGAGTGGAATGTGTTTTGGGTAAAAATTATTTTAGTGCTGCTTCTTAGATATAAGAATCTCTGATGCTAATGACACGACATTCATAACTCCATGAAGTGACACGTATAAGATCACCCAAGCTTGAAAACGAACCCTCCCATGTATACCCCACCACCACCACATAGAAAGGTTATGAAATCGTACTAAAGGTAGAGAGGGAACAGAACATTACGGAGGCCACATCTGCACAGAGCTGTTAATCATAAGGAACGGAATAGATGGACATTAAAGAAAAATCTTAAATCACAAACCCAGATGTCTTCATCATGGTGAAACGCATAAATCTCAGAGTATCCCAGAGATCCAAACCTTGGGATCTTCCAAAATCCACCCTGAAACCTTTCAAACCTTAAGAGAATTTATCTTTTAAGGGCATCTTTGGATGGCTCCTCGGATACTGATTCCTTCTAAGAGCACTGGTCTGCAAAAATTTAAAAAGCGTTTCAGGAGAGAAACCTAGATCGTCCTGAGGATCCTACCCGGGTTGTCTCCAGTTCTCTTTCCACATATTAAACCGAGGAACCATGGAAACTTCCTATCAAATGTTACGGGAGAAGCATCAGCAATCTGCACACGGAACACTTTTTTTTTTTTTTTTTTAAATGACAGCCTCGGCAGCTGCGATAGCATCAAGGCCCGTTGTGCTTCTTTAGAATTTGACCTGCAGCCCTCCCTTGCTCCCTCCCTCCGACCCCACCTCCACTCCCGCTTCAGTAGACTGGAGCCAGAGCGCGCCCCTCCCCAGCCCTGCACTGGAGCCCGCCAGCGGCTGCTGGATGCCAGAGGGAAGGGGCGGGGGAAAGTAAGTTGCACTCGGCAGTGTCTCACCTTCCATGCCTGTTGTCATGGAGATGGGGTCCAGCCCGCAGACTTAAGGGTGGCCGGTGGGGCTGTGCGCGCGATCCTTTCGGCAACCGCGCACAAGGCGCGCTCTGGGCACCTGCGTGGGGACACACAACCGCGGCGACACACTTTCTTGGCCTGCGTGTGTCAGTGCCTGCGTCTGTTGGTGCAGAGAGGCCCTGACCCCCCCACTCCACCCCAACCCCGAAGTGCGTGTGCCCGCGCCTCTGGATTTGTTGGAGAACGAGTGTGTAAACATGCGCGCGCGTGCGGACGTGTCTGGCCGGGTCTGAGTGTGAGACCGAGGGGAGGGGAGGGCTGGCCACGCCAGCAACAGGCTCTGCTCTTCAGTCCTGCAGAAAAGGAAACGAGGAGGAGAGAGCCAGGCGCGTGATCTCTTCCACCTCCCACCCTGAAGGCTGGCGAGCAGGACGCGAGACCACTGCGGCTTCCTAGGGTAGCCGAGGGGTTCATGCCTTTCTTGCAGAATTCCTCGCTTTCCGGCCCGCGGCAGCCCAGCTGTGCCGCGGGGATTTGTTGAACGTGGAGACAGCCTCGCCGAGCAGGAGGAGCGCAATGTAACCGCGTTTATTCTCTTAAGGTAAAGGAAAAGCGGGGGCGAAGCCGTGTTGGTTTAACCTGAGTCTAAACGCGTCCCTTTCCAGCCGGAGTGTCCCCTGCCCGCCAGGAGCAGGCGCCTGGGCGCTGTCCGCGGTGCTGAAACGTTGGGTAGGAAGAAGTCGCTGCTCAATAGCAGCCAGAACACGCCCAGATGAGCAAGCAGAGCTCCCATAAAACCTCAGGTAGCTTCGAGGCACATTTCCTCCACAGTGCTGAATATGTAGCTTGCAAATAAAATCATGTTGGAAGCAAAACAGAACAAATCAAAGCCACAGAAACTGCCTACCTCCCCACACCTTAGCGCTCTGCTGGTTTCTCCAAACCCAGTGTCAAGCTTCCCACTTCTACTCATGTTTAACCCTCTCTGCTTGGAAACTACAATTTGTATGCACCTGTAGATTTCCTACCAATTTAATTATTCACTTTATGAACTATGGAACTGTCAGTGATTGGGGGAAAATATAAATACAGAGCTGCGCATCATTCATGTTTTTAAAAATTACAAACTGAGAACACGTAAGTGACCAACTTAATAGCAAAGTGAAGACAACATTTATGGTTATCTGAAGTATTTACTACTTTAGGAAATTTAACAATCTTAAAGAATTGGACAAAGTATAATTGGGAGTTCATTTGGGGCCATACCAAAAAACAAAGTTTTTTTTTAAACTTTAAAGCTATTAAACCATCCTAAAATGGTAGGTCACTGCTCATCATGAAAGAGTGGGTGATGGATCTAGTGGCATTTTCATAGCTATGATTTTTATTTTTTTGTTTTAAAGAGAATAAAACCAAACGAAATAAAACAGAATAAAGCCAATCAAAACAAAACAATGAAAGTGACACAGGACTTCAAAACAAGGTAATAGGAAATCAACAATGGCTATCATTTTGGTCTTGTTAGCTTCAAAGTTGCTACCCATAACATCAGATGTAATAAAATCAAACAAAACAGAACAGGATAACACCATTCGAAACAGAAGATTAAAACAAAGCAATAAAAAGGAGCAAACAAAACAGTGAGAGCAATATTGGATTTCAAAAACAACACAGAAGAAAGTCTTCATATTTGCTTAATTTCTTACTGTTATCCTCCTACTAGATACTCAAACTACTGGCCATAGGTCTGAAAAGTTAATCAAGCAATAGAAACATTAAGTTGTTTTTGTACCTCAATTACTACTAACTCAGCCTGTAGTCTGAAGCAGCTGGTTGCTTGTTGGGGAACAAAGGGAATGTTCTTATCTCCAAGTTCACACACCACAGGAAGCATGAACTGGCTTCTTATTACTCCTCCAAGGCCCAGCATGGCTTCTGCTGACTCATGGAAAGGGCAAATTGGCTTGCTTTTCCTCCCATGGCTCATAGCTATGGTTTTATTGACATTTTCTAAAACTTATTAAGGGCTACATCTTTTAATAGTACTCTGGGCTGGAATAGTGCTTCTTTTTTTTATTTTTATTTATTTATTTATTTATTTTTTTGGAATAGTGCTTCTTGAAATTTAGTGCACAGATGAGTCCCCTGAATATATTTCTAAAATGAAATGCAGATTCTGATTCAGTAGAAAAGTGTTGCAAGAACAAAAGTTAATTGTGTAGACATTTTGTTTGTACAGTATTACCAAATCATTTGTAAATTTGATTTTGACATTGTTTGGATCCATGCTACAATAGATTCCACTCTACATTCCTGTGCTATTACCTGCAACCTTCTCCTTGTGAACCTTGTTCAAAGAAGGAAAACAAAGTTATAGTAGTCTTTTGTTGATTTTTGTGGCCTTATTTTTAAGAATTTGTTATGTTTGTGGATTTTGACTTTCAAATGGTAAATACTCATGAAGCTGATTTTTAAAATCTTGATATTATATAGCTATAATTCTCAGTCAGTGTAGAAAGTGGGGTGGGATGACTGTTTCATAGATCTGCATGTGAACATTGATCTGTTAGACTATTGATATTATAAACCTAAAAGATGTTAATAGAACGTATGGTGAATATTTGAATATAAAAAGATTTATTACAGAAAAATGCACATTGACCTCAGTGCATTTGCTTCAAAATACTCCCCCTTGTTTCAAACACACATATGCTATCACTATTGATACTTCTTGTATCAAATCTGAAAGTCCTTTACTGTGAGTGTATTTATTTGCACTGTGATGATTGTCATGGCTGTCTTGATGTTGGGAATTGATTAAAAACATTTACCTTTCATGCTCATTTTGATATTGGGGAAGAGCCAGAACTCATATGGTGCCAGATCTGGTGAAAAAGTTGGATGAGGATGCACTGTAATTTCCTTTTTTCTTTTACAAGCTTGCTTTTCCATTGGATGGCATTTGACAATAGCATTCACCATATTTTTGACAATACCTTAAAGACACTCACCAAAGAGGACTTCCAGATCTCCTTTAAAAAGTAGCAAGAATGATGGAATGAGTGTGCTTGAACAGAGGAGGAGAATTTTGAAGGGAATTAATGGTAATGTCTTTTATTGTAATAATTTTTTAAAGTTTCAACATTTACTGTGTGTTGGTCACTTATATTTTGAAGGCTGCTCTGGCTGATTTTCTTTGTTGAAAATACCCCATACCTACATCATTTGACATAGTGCTTCCAGTTAATGCTCTTGAACTGATGCCAAAGGAAGGCTTTGTCTATAAATTAGGCTCCTTGGTGTTAGTTGGTACATGAACTTGACCTTTTCAAGCTATATGAAAGGAGATGATGCTCTCAAAATTCTGCAAAGTGGCTCATTCTGGAAAGCATAATGGATTAAAAAATCCATTATGTTTCACTTCCTTTGCTAGATGCTGGGATACAAAGATAAATGAGATTTTTCTTTGCCCTTGAGGAGATAAATTATAAAAAAGTGACAAGTTCTACAAAGTTCATAGGAGTACAGAAATTAATATGCTATTTATATTTTATTGTCCATTGCCAAAGAAGTGATAAAGAATTACAAAAGGTGAAACAGAACAGTTACACTTCAAATCCTTCCCCAAGTTAAAAAAAAATCATGGAAATATGCAAAATATATGAATGCTCAACTGATTAATCTGTACTTCAAGAGAGACTGTGATTTATCTTCAGAGCAATACAATAAGAAAGGTAGATCAATGTGTGTGTGGTATTTTTATGTCTTCTGAGGCAAAATTGCCTTTAGTATTTGCTATGGTTTATGTCTGGATGCACCCCAAAGCCTCATGCAGTCATGGGGGGCATGCTTCTAGAGTTTGTGATTGATTCATGGGCCAATGCTGGGGTTAAGGGGGTGAGTGCTATACCTGCCCTACGGATGGTAGCCTGCATGCAGGATAAGAGCCAGAAAGAGTCTTTGCTCTCTCCTTTGTTGCTTTGCTACAATCTGCCTGCTGTGAACTGTTCTCCTCTGTGATGCCTCTCTGTCAAGACACTCTGCCATGGAGCCAGCCAACTATGTACTAAAATCTCTGCAAACTTTGAGCTGAAAAAACCTTTCCTCCTTTGTTGTTGGGTGTAGGGTATTTTGTTTTAGCAATGAGAAAAGTAACTACGACACTATATTTTGACATTACACACTCAGTTTAGGCAAAAAATTTCCTATATGAAACAACTTTCAGTTTACAACCTTCTCTAAAGTCTTGGTCTATCTATCACTATTTTTTTTTAGTAAGATACTTAGGGAATTTAATCACTTTAGATATCTGTTCAGAAATATTTCTTTCAATACCAACTTCATGATATGAATTGCTATGCTCTTTCTCCTCAAACTAAATCCAGGGTAGATGGTATTTTCTTATATACCATGAAAATTCTGTAACTGATCCCATTTTACCATTTCTTTTAGTTACAAAGGATGTGAAAGTCAGTGGAACAGCCAGAAATTAATAAAACTCTTAAGGCTTTACATTTGTAATCTTTCTCTATTGTGTTAGGGTCTTGCTATGGTTTAGATCTAGAATGTTCCCCCAAAGTCTCATATTCAGAGATGGTGTCTGTGTATAAGGGACTGGGGGCACGGCTTGGAAAGGTGAACAGTAGTTCTGCCCCTTTCCTTTGCTCTGTTTCCTGGCCAACATGCAGTGCACAGTTTTCTTCTGCCAACCCTTTCTGTCATGCTTTTTCTGCTTGACAGCAAGCTTGGAGCAAGCTACCCATGTACTGAACTTGCTGAAACTGTTAGCCAAAATAAAACTCTTTTAAATTGTGAGTGTCAGCTATTTTTTCTTAGCTACAGGAAAGAGATCAATATAAAACTGAAATTTAAGGCTGGGGATTTAGCTCAGTGGCATAAGTGCCTGCCTGGCAAGTGTAAGGTTGTGAGTTTGATTCCCAGTACCAACAAAACAAAACAAAGACAACCCCCCAAAAAAACAAAAACAAAAACCCCTGAAATTTGATTTTCTCTGATGATGGTATGTAATTTTAAAAAACTTATATATGTAAATGTCCTCATAAAATAAGAAATGGAATAAATGAATAAATAAATATATTTTCAGCCTGAAAATATTTACTATTGAATGAGTGTATATGGTTGTTTTACGAATCTCTTTTTAGTGGGATACTAAAATATAGAAAAGTACTTCAGTAATTAGCTAGGCAGATAAAAATACAAATCACAATGAGTTAATACTAGTGTTAAATTAGTGGAAGAGATTTTTTTTATTTAGATAATTACAAATCAGGTTAACCCCCAAACACTTCATTTCTCTGTTTCTTTTTCTACACAGGAACTGGTATTCCTTGTATGACTAGGACTTTTTGTTATGCCGGAGTTTGGAAACATAATTACCTACCTTATTAAAAGACATGATGACTATAGGAATTTACAAAGCATGACAACCCCACTCTACTGAATTCATTCTATAAGGAGAGTATCACAAAGAAATCCAAGGCAAGAATTTCTTCTAACACGCCACTCAAATGTTCTTTTCAGAGGAAATTTTTCTTGCATTAATTTTTGCCACCTTGGTGCCAGTTGGCTCCTTGCTCAGCGGTTTTGTACAGTTGGATCACTCCTTGAGGTTATAATAAGGCCAAGATATTACTTTCAACTTTTCAGGAAAATCTATATCTTGTCTGGCTGAAGTTTGATAGTTCTTCCTGAGACAAAATGCGTAATGTGCTTATGGCTTTTTATTTGAATATTACTATTGACTCAAATAATGGATTCCACAACTTGAAAATGCAAAAAAAATTTTAAATATGTTGAAGATAAGCATAAATTATTTCTGTTATGACTACTTGTTAAAATAATTCTTACCTAGCTGTAGATGATATTTGATAATTAGCTGTACTATAAAGTGAACTTTTTAAAATGCACATCTACAAATCTGGAGTCATTTTTAGCTGTGCACTCTTATTTTTCCTACTTGGGTTGTTTTCACACTTTCTGAGGGGTGTTTAACAGCGACTTCGGGACCAAGGATTTAACTCAGCAGCGTAAGTGCCTGCCTGGCAAGTGCAAGGTCATGAGTTCAATCCTTGGTATCAAAAAATAGAAAAAATAAAAATAAAAAAGTAAATTTTTAAAAAAGAGTGACTTTCAGCAAGAAATGTATACTTCCTCTCTAATAATACATATATACAGACATCTTGTTCATGACTCAAGCCTTCACGGACTTTCAGAAGCTCATTTCTGCAATCCTATTGTAATCCAAGGAACCCACTTAAGAACTTCTCCTTCACATGCATGGATCCTAATCTCATTTCCAGTTTTGCAACTAAATATCAAATGGCTTAAAGTCCTGTATTTTTAAAATTACGTAGTAAGTTTTCTAATTTTTTTCTTAGCATTGTTTCCCTGGGTCATTTTACCATTGCTCTTTCAAGAGTAGTCAATGCTGACTGTGCTGAATGTGGATTAGAGTGTACAATAGTGGGATGATTAGATTTGATTAGAAGATGACTGTTTTGGATTTGTCAACAGTGAAGAAATTATCTAAGTGAGTGGACTCATGAGAGAATTGAGCATGATGGCGCTTTGGTGTAAATAATGATCAAATACTGCCCTATTTAATGAGTTCCATTGAAAACGAGATGTGATGTTTCTCTGCTAAACTTTCTTGCAAGAAATATGCACTAAATGTTTCAGTTCCAAGTGATCTGTTTAAATGAAATTTCATTCAATTGGTTTTAATTTTACTGCTCAAAAAGCTTAGTTTCATTTAAGTTTCCTTCAAACCCTTGGATTATATTTCCCCTTGAATCTCATGGTATGATATGACAAGCTTTAGCACAAGTGAGAGTGTTACAAACAGTGTCGTGGATAGGAAATGGCTTAAATTATATTACTTGGTTAAAGAAACATAGGAACAAAGTCAGTTCTTTTTTTAAATTACAATATATACTTCTGTCATGTGAATCAATTAGTGCATACTTGATAAATAGGATGTCAGAAGAATGTGGAAATCCATTGTTTTGTACAGGATTTCTCTAGGTACATTAATGTTTTCACTACCAAGTAGAAACAGCTGAACACTAAGTGCTCTAGCATAGTGGAGAGAACGCATTCCTGTGTCTCATGCTCATTCTCTCCTTCTTTCCCTCCTGGCTCAGTTTGATGACATGCTGTCTTGCAAGTGCATAAGCCAGGTGGAGTGATGCTCAACTTGCAATTCCAGCACTTGGGAGGATGACACAGGATGATTGGCACAAGTTCAAGACCAGCATGGGCTACATAGTAAGTTCAAATCCAGCCTGAGCTGTATAGCAAGACCTGTCTAAAAAACCAATATGCATATTGCTCAGTTCTTCCCAATCTTTGTGCATTTGCCCCTATTTTTATAACCTAATCTTTCCTCATACTTTTCTCTATCATTTTTTAAACTAAAGCAAACTTATGACATTTTACATATATTGTGAAATACATTTGAACTTATTTTTTTAATGTGTCAGCACTATTGCTAAGTTTGTAAATATTGTTGTAGTCATTTGGCTGTGATGTTGATAGCTTTTGCACTGCCCCCATCTTGCCAGCTGGTTTGTAAATTGAATAGAATTTAGTTTTAAAAGCAGTTTTAGGAAACAAAATATGTCAAGTAGAGAGCCCAGAAAGTTTGCATATCTCTCTTTTCCCTCATAGTTTCACCTGCTAATATAGTAACATCTTGAATTGGTGTGGTACATTTGTGAACAATTGATAAATCAATATCTATACATTATAATTAACAAAATGCCATGGGTTATTCTAGAGTTCATTCTTTGTGTTACTCAGTTTTATGAGTTTTGACAAATGTACAGTGTTAAGTATCCACCCCTACATTATCATACGGAATAGTCACACATCCCTAAATATCCTGTATCCATCATTTTCCCTGAAGTTATTGGATATAATTGATCTTTTTACTGTCTCAGTACTTTTGTCTTTTTCAGAATGGATGTGTGGAGTATGTACACTTTATTGTGTTTTCAGACTGGCTTTTGTTCACTGAGCAATTTGTATTTAAATTTCCTCTGACTTTTCATGGCATGAAAGCCCGTTTCTGTTTATTGTGCAAGTCTTCCACTGTTTAGCTATTTCACAGGTCATCCATTCATCAGTTAAAGGATGTCTTGGCATGTCCAATGTTTGGGCATTATGAATAAAGATGCTAAATGTTTGTGTGTAGATTTTTGTGTAGATATAAGTTTTAAGTATGTCTTAGCAAGTAATTAAGGGATTGGTTGCCAGGTTTCATGGGAAGGTTTTGTTTTGCTTTGTAAGAAACTGTCATACTGGCTTCCACAGTGGCTGTATGAGTTTGTATTCCTACTCGCAATAAATCAGAGTTATCAACATATGGCTTTGGATTTTGGTCACTTTAACTGGACTACTTACTTTCCATAATTTTTAAACATCATATTCTATACTTACAGTAGTTCTTCCATGACTGTCCTCTAGGCTTTAGATGATGCTCAAAGGAATAAACAGTTGTGAAGAACAAAGTCTAATTTTTCAGATATGTTGTTGACAGTAGTTTGCAGACATATTAATTGACCAGATGCAGAAGTCCAGTTTTTAGTGTGGAGATTACCCAAACCCACAGTGGCTCTGATTCTTTACAAATATCAGAACATGTATCCTGACTGCTACCATGCAGTCTCCTTAGTGACCTCAGGATATAGCAGGGAACTTACATTTGAGATTTGTCAGTGGAGTCAAGAAAATGTGTGTTTTACTCACTTCCCTCCTCATAGGTAAAATACCTGGAGCCCGTAATTTAAAGGAAGGGATTATTTTGACTCACAGTTACAGTCCATGGTCAGCCAGTGCCAGGGAAGGATCGCATGGCAGAGGGGCAGCACAGAGGAAAAGCTACTTACTTCATGGAGTCCAGGAAGCAAGGAAAGAAGGGAGCATCTGGGGAAGGACATAAACCCTTCTGAGGCACACCAACAGCAACCACCTTTGCTGAGCAAGTCCCATTTAATAACAGCATCTTCAGCTGTAAATTCATCAATGGGACAATCAGCTGATGAATATCCAATCACCTCCCTTAAGATCTACCTCTAGTTGCATGAAGCTTTGTGGGGACATCCAGATATAGACCCAGTATTCTTTCCCTGATCCCAAAAGACTCATGCACATCCTGTCATGCAAAAGGCATTTAGTTCATCTCCAAGAGTTGCCAATGTCCTAACAGCTCCAGCACTGCTGAAATGTTCAAGTTCACAGTCTCCTCTGAGACATAAAGCAGACTCTTAGCTGTGAGTCCCTGTAAAAATTAAAAAGAAAGGGGTCCGGGGATTTAGCACAGTGGTACAAGTGCCTGTCTGGCAAGTGCAAGGTCGTGACTTTGATCCCCAATACCCAAAATCAAACCAACCCAAAACAAAACATGCTTTAAAATTAAAAAGAAAGTTAAACACTGCCAGTATGTAATGGAACATGGTAAATATTCCCATTTCTAAATGGAGGGACAAAAGGATAGAATGGAATTGAATGAAAAAGTAAGACTGAAAGCTATAGGGCTTTACCCTATAGTAAGTAAAGCTAGTACCTGTATATCTTAGTTACTTTTCTTGTTAGTGAAACAAAATCCTGGACATCTAAAGTTAAAGGAACAAAGGTTTATTTCAGCTCATAGTTTGTAGAGGTTTTAGTCTAGTCCGTTGACTCCAAAGCATGGTAGAGGTGCATTGCAGAGGAGAAACAGTTCATAGCAGGCAGAAGGAACCGAGTAGCAAGCAGTCATCCTGCTTTTCCCTTTTA